>JAXCGZ010006002.1:0-77500 GCA_037179515.1 Halocaridina rubra
GTTATGATATAAGTGATCTAATCCTTTATTAATAATAAGGTTATTCCCTTTATCGCACCTCTTTTGTTTTCATTGTACTTCTACCTATTTGGTTTCTAATGTTTATATTGATTGAGCCGACCGGCACACATCTTGCAACAATAAACTGGAAGCCATGATATACGCTCATTATTAATACAAACCTTTACAATTATTATTGTTGTTGTTGTTGTTGCTTTGGTTATTTATATTGTATTAGTTGATTTACAAAAAAAAAAGTCTATTCTTTTATATATCTATTCATATGGTAGGAAATCCCATTAAATGGAAAGACTGGAGGCTATCAGGATCATAAAGTCACGTGACAGCGGGTCTTCGTTTTGGAAGTACAAGGACTTCTACTCAGTGGCATTACTAGCCGTAGCTGATAGCGAGTATAAATTTGTATTTGTGAACATTGGTGTTCATGGCAAAGACTGCGATTCATCACTGTTTAAGGAAACACAACTTCAGAGAGATATTGGTAACTATGAGCTCCTTATCCCCAAGCTAAAACCCCTTTCAGAGTCTGTAGCATGTTGCACTCATGTGTTGGTTGGAGATGAAGGAATTAGTATTCACAAAAAACTTGATGCGGCCTCCTTACTCAGGCAACATTATGGATCAGCTAAAAAGGAGTTTTCAACTACCGGTTGAGGAGAGCAAGGATGTACGTAAAATGCTCATTTGGGATCTTGTCAAATAAATGGCGAATATTCCACAGGCCACTTAACGTGTCATTAGAAATTATACAGGCATGTTGTGTTCTGTACAATTATGTGAAAGAGAGAAGGATGGTTACAGCTTCGAAGACATGCTCACAATCGACGTTCCAGCAATGGAGGGTGAACGAGGAAATGAATTGGGAAATGATGTCCGCAATGATTTTTTCTGAGTATTTCATGCCTCAAGGAGGGTCAGCTTCATGGCAATGGAAAATGTAATTGTTCTGGTTTTTACGTCACGGACTCCCTTTTTTACCAAGGGCTAGGACGGTTGCCTTCTTGCGAAGGACTTGTTTTGGCAGATGTAATCGTTACCCTGAGTGTATGCCCTTACTAACCTCAGTCCTCGACCTGCCGCCTCAGAGTCGTGGACGCTACCATTTTGCCACGGAGACTACTGCAATGGAAAATGTAAATAAGACAATAATAATTTGTATAAGAGTAGGTCTAGATTTGCCATTACATTTATACAAGACATTAATGTACTGCATATGAATCGTGATCATATTAATTGTATATGTATATATCACTTGTATATTATATCTATGTACATCTATGAAATTTGTTATTGTTTTCAATATATTCCTCTGCTAATTAGCCATCTGCAAATATTTGACACACATACACACAACACACACAAACACGCATCCACACACACATGGATAAGGAAATATTCAGAAATATTTATGTAACCTGTTGAGGCCAACGCTTGAAAATGCAGCCCCTTTTGGAATCCGCACTTGAGAAAGCATATAGTTAAGGTGGATAGTGTTCAAAGACACGCTACAAGGGTGGTGCCATAAATATGCAATCTCAGTTATGATGAGTGGCTGATGGATTTAGACTTATCATCACTCGAAGCTAGAAGATTGCAGGGGGATATGGTGACAGTTTTTAAATTCCTTTATAGTTATGACAGAGTAGATAGGTCGACTTGTGTGAATGCTTCCATACAGCCCATTCATGCGTACCGACTTTTCACCGTCCGCCGACCAAGACACAACGTCGTGTTCGTAAATATCATGTGTGTCTGTGGCCGCTTTACATGTCCCGACCAAGGCCGTTAACTGTAGAATGGCTTTCATTACCGCCGTTGTCACCACGACACCCATATGATGCTGGAATAACGAAGTGCCGTAGATGGCGTGAAATGTACATGGCATGCAACAAAGAATAAAACGTATTGTGCATCGGCCGGGAATCGAACCCGGGCCTCCCGCGTGGCAGGCGAGAATTCTACCACTGAACCACCGATGCCATGAGTAAGAGTAATGACTTTATTCGTTATTATTCAAATTTAAAATGTATTCAAATATATAAAAATCATATATTATTTTATTACTTATAAGAATATATGTAATTATTAAATATTTAAATAATAACAGGCAAAAATATATTTGGATTGGCTAGATTATGTAAGTGAATTGCTCTTTTGACCGTTATTATTTAAATTTTAAATTTCATATTATTATTATTGGAAATTATTTATCTGCATACGAAAGGTCATAATGCCCGTCATAAGGGGGTGTGGCGGAGTCAAAGCAGAAACCATGACTTTCTGTATGAGGAATATATAGAAGAGGGGATTCCTTGCCCCCTTGCTCCACCCTATGTAGGCGACTTTTACGAAACGCACTGGAGCACGGAGAAGATTTTCTTGCCCCCTCCCTTCAGGGGGAAATAGAATTTATATAATCAAATAAATTTTACATACATACATACATATACCTTGGCTGTTTCCCCCTTAAATTGGGGGGTAGCCGACATCAAAAAAGGAAACAGTTTGGGGAGAAG
Source organism: Halocaridina rubra (assembly GCA_037179515.1). Classification (NCBI taxonomy): domain Eukaryota; kingdom Metazoa; phylum Arthropoda; class Malacostraca; order Decapoda; family Atyidae; genus Halocaridina; species Halocaridina rubra. Next base: position 2,538 of record JAXCGZ010006002.1, read on the forward strand.
TTATTCTCCCCTCTACTCCCCCTCTTCTTTGACGTCTCACAGGAGGTTGGTACAAGGGGGGGATTCCTAGTCCCCCCGCCCCTTCCACTTTTAGTCGCCTTTTACGACACGCAGGGAATACGGTGAGACTATTCTTTGATATTGTGCCCGCCCCACAGAATTTTACATGAAAATAAAAATTTTATTTTTTTATTAAAAAAAAATGAAAGATTGATACAATATTTTCTTAATTAAAATACTAATTAATATTTAAACATTATATTAACTTAATTGGATACAGATTAGATAGTAATAAACAAATAACCTCTCTTCTATTGCCAACAGCCATTTTTTCATACTAATTGATTAGGTTAGGTAAGGTTAGTTTAAGTTAGGCTTAAAAATGATTAGTTTAAACGCTAATTAACATATAATTATATTGTTTATCAACGGAGTATCTTAGCGCTTTCGAATATGTTTATCTACTCATCTTCAGTGGTTACTGAATAACATCTTCTCTCTCTACGTCTATCTGTCAGATCTATGTATCTATCAAATTTATATATCTATCAAATTTATATATCAAATCTATCTAAATATTTATATATCTTTATAAATCAATATGTGATTGTATGTGTGGCTTTGACCCTCGTGATTCCTCGGTAGTATAGTGGTTAGTATCCCCGCCTGTCACGCGGGAGACCGGGGTTCGATTCCCCGCCGGGGAGGAAATATTTTGAACTTTAATTTCTAGATATTTTCCATTTATTTTAAATAATTTTAAATGTTTTCAATACTTTCTTATTTTTTTTTCACGTTTTTAAATACATTGGTTTTGGCAAAATCCTTTTCCCTGTTTAGTGCTTCCATGATCTATATTCTACTGTTGATTTTTTTTCTCTTTCTCTCTCTCTCTTCCAACTCTTACTCTCAGCGAGCAAAGAAACAGACTTACAAAGAAACAAATAAAAAAATCGTTTAAATGAAATCTATCTATCTATCTTTTTGTAATTCCCGAAATATATATAATGAAACGAGAGAGAGAGAGAGAGAGAGAGAGAGAGCTCAATCGACAGCCCAACAGCAAGGTAGATCTCAGATTAGAGATAATCCTTTTATGATTAATCCATCAATCCAGTGGCTCTCCTGAACACTAGTTGTATTATCTCCAATTATGCATTACAGTAATTAGGTATGTAATTATATACTATTTATTTCACTGAGCTATTGTCAACGCATTTCTTGATTGTACAAATGAAAATAATTAATTATTTGTCTGATCAAAGTTGAATTTCTCAGTCTATAGTTGACCTTTGTAACAAAGGCCCGATTTCTTAAACAGTGTAAACCTAGGATACCATATTGTTAGTTAGCTAGACACACACAAATGGAGTTCATAAACGCATCTGACTCGGTTCTGTGTATGGCTAGGAACCCTTACGGGATCCTAGCTATATACAGAACCGTGTCAGATGCGTTTATAAAATCCATTTGTGTCTAGCTAACTAACAATATGGTATCCTAGGTTTACACTGTTTAAGAAATCGGGCTAATCTCTCTGAATTTTGCTCGTTTAATATTCCATTTATTAAACTTTATTTTTTTAATGTTCATCTACTTTTTCACATCACTTAATTTTTTTTAATGGATTTCGCGGCATTTTCAATATTATTTTGAAATAAGTAGAATTGTGTGCCATCTGCAACCATGTAGGAGGTTGGCCCATGGTACAATTACCCGTTGCGATACTACAGCTGAAGGGTCTTATGGATTTAAATAGGACTTTCCAGGACAGTTCGATGTTAAGTCTTCCTTCAGTTACGGTTCATTTTCTATGACTACATCAACACTTTATATTCTTGGCTATTTGTTACACATATTTTATTGTCCTTTCACATCTGACTGGTCACAACACTCCCATATCTTTCTCTTTACTTTATGTTGCCTCTGTGTCCAGGCCAGATGTGGGCAGATTTTTATTGGCCCGTCCTGATGTCACAACCATAAAAAAAAAGTTCTACATTTGTATTCCACGACATCTCAGTCATAAACACAGTAAAGAAAGTTGGACCTAAGACAACCCTTTGTGGCATTCCCCTATCCAGCAGTCTCCTGCTAATTGATTTGGTGCTATTTATTGATACGTAATAAATTCTTATCCTCTGTACATTTTTAGTCATGCCAGTACTATCTCATCTATGCCAATACTAATTAAGTAGTTTATTAATTGTCCATACACCACAGTATTAAAAGCAGGTCTCAAGTCCAAAAAAATAGAATACCACGCTTATCATTAGCTAATCAATTACATCTGTGGGAAAATTCAACTGTTTAGGCTTAGATTGGTAAATCTTTGGCTAATTCCACAAAAATTATTTGCTGTCATCAGATCACTTATAGGAAATGAATTAATTACACAGTATGTTTGTTTTGCCTGTAATAAAACTGTTTGCATTTTTTCAAAATTAAATTGATCAATTTTACTTAGTTTAATAAAAGGAAAAATCTGGGAAAAATAGCTCCTTGTCTATTTTGCAACTCGGTTATAATACTACATATGAATCTAATATTTTCTCGTCCAAGTATTTTGAAAATCTACCACCCCAGACTATGCCAGGGTCACTTTCAGGGAGTATTTTCATTTTCTGGTTGCCAAAAATGTGTATTACACAAAAAATAAAACTGTTTGAATTTTGCTCTTGTTTCTTCAATATTCCTTTATAAAATTTTATTTTTAATCTCTTATTAATCTGTTCACTTTTAATTTCTTTTTATTTTAATCCTGACTAAATATTCCAAAAGGTTAGTCACATTTCTTCACTTTGTTCAATAGATTTTTGCTATCTCCTTGCCTTTAGTATCAGAGTAATACCACAAATATTTCTTTTTCAGTTATGTAATTCTCTACTCTTGGATATATTTCATTATGTTCCTCTTTAAACGTCTCTTTATATATCAATGAGAAACATTTGTACACAATCAAGGCACCTCGTGACGTCTTTCCAAGATTTATAGAATTGTTGCAGTTTCAATGAACGTTTAGCCGATCAAAACATTTTTTGTTCACCAAATGTTTTCATGAAACAATCTTTACACTCACACTCTACTTTTAATTCAAAATAGATAAACAAATCAAGACAAACACAAAGCACATTCCATTTCAATATTCACTGCTACATAATCATTATTTTCACATGGAATTAAATTACGAATGTGATTTACTCGCGACACATTCTTATCAGTCACATTTTTATGATTACAACTGTCTATTATCTCTGAAAATTGTTTTGTAGGCAAATTCTCTCTCTCTCTCTCTCTCTCTCTCTCTCTCTCTCTCTCTCTCTCTCTCTCTCTCTCTCTCTCTCTCTCTCTCTCTCTACACAATTTTTTAAAATGGAAAATAGTTTTGGAATTTATATAACATACTTTATTTAATCATTAATTACATACATAATTAATTTCAAACTATTGTGTTGTAATGAATGTATATTATTTAATCTAATTTGTTTTTTTTATATAAATATATGATTTTACAATAAAAAAATTTTATAAATTAGTTTTGGATTATTGAAGTGTTTTGCCAGAATCATATATCAATATATATTTCTTAAAATGTTTTGCAGTTTTTATTTAGAAATTAATTGATTTTTTTTTTATGGATTCTCCACCTAGGGATGGGTGGAACGGGTCACGGAGGACCCGTAAAATTAGTTGATAAATTATTTTTACTTCTAGCTAAAATTTATAATGAGTTATTTAGTATGTATTTTATATGCAAATAAATGTCTATTTTGGGATAAATTTTTGTTCACTTTAAATTTGTAGACTACATTAATATCTACCAATTAGGAAACAATTTTAATTAAAGATTGAAAATACAATACTAAAAATTTTTTATTGGTAGTTTTTTCCTATTTTGTTTAGTATCTTGATCTGGCAACACTGAAACTTCTTTTGTTTACAACGCAGCTCGGCAGCGGCGCAGCTGACTCCGATCATACCTGTTGGAGGAAAAATCGTGGAATTTTTGTTTATTTTAGGTAAAATTATGCGTAATATAAATTAGTTTATATAATAATTTGGTGTAATAGAGGAAGTTACATGTTTGCATATATTTGAATATGTATTATTTCTAAATGAGTTTTGGAGTGACTCCTATTCTTTTCTTTTGGAGGAAAAATCATGGCATTTTTGTTCATTTTTGGTAAAATTATGGATAATGTAAATTTGTACATATAATAATTTGGTGTCATAGAGGAAGTTGCATGTTTGTATATACTTAAATTTGTGTTATGAATTTAAATGAGTTTTGGAGTTACTCCTAACCGTCTCTTGGAGAAGATTTCGTGATTTTATTTTATTTTATGCAAATTCATAAATGCTATAAATTGGCATTATGGTTGAGGTTAAATGCTTTGGAGTTATGGTATTACTTCCAATATTCATTTCTGTTCGAGGAAGTTCGTGGAATATTTGTTGATTTTGCTCAATATTTTAGATGGAAGAGATTAAATGGCTTCTTTTAAGATTTGTTTTATGCACTGTTTCAATTATTGGACAAAATCATTTTTCCTAACAGGGTTTGTTTTGAATTAATCTTATAATTTTATTTGTTGGAAATCTCTATTTTTTTGTGTTAGGGTCGATATTGGTAAGCGACGGTGAGTATTTAGATTACCTAAAACGAGGGTCCTCGGTTTACGACGTCCTCAAGTTACTATGTTTCGTGGTTGCAACGCATCTCCTGTATATTATTTTTTCTTTTTTGAAAATTTTTGTCCTGTATTAAGTCTCCCACACATAAAGCAGATTCTTCTGATGGCAAGAAAAGGAAAGCCATCATCATGGAAGTGAAATTAGAGATAGTGAAATACAAGGAAAAGGGAGAAGCATTACTACTGCATCAGCATAGGTGGGTGACGTAGGTGCTTAATTAGATGTGTTGCAACGTACACTGAAGTTCGAGTTACATCACGATTCTGGAACGGAACTCAGACATAAGTCGAGGACCCCCTGTATGACTAACCTAACCTAACAAATCTGAAGCCTTACATACCTTAAAGGGGTGACCTTAAAAGGGTGAATTTGGGTGTTTATGCATCAATGCTGCACAATTCAGGAAGTGGTGGCAAAACTGATTTCTCGGGTAATCTATAGAAGGGGTGTATAAAACGAATCTTAACCTGTGATTATTTGGTGTCATAGAGGAACTTACTTGTTTGTATATATTGTACATAAATACAGATTATTTATAAATTTTAAGGAGGTTAGGAGTTACTCCAAATCATCATTTCTGGTGGAGGGAGTTTCATGAAATATTTTTTTATTTTAGGTAAATTTATGGATAATATAAGTCGATTCACTTGATTATATGTATTATAGCAAAGGCTGCATGTTTGTATATACAAAAACATGGAAATTTTATAAACTGAAGGACTAGATTCTATTATGGAATGCTTATAGTTAATATGGACTACAAAGTATAATCAATCCAAGTTACTTTATGGATTATGTAAATCTGTACATTAGATAATATGGTGTTATATAAGAGTTGAATGTTTGTATATACTTAAATATGTTGTATTTATAAATTCCAAGGGCTTTTGATGTTAACCTCGTTCATTACTTTTGTGGAATATTAGTTTAGTTTGGATAAATTTATTTATAATGTAATATCAGTACAGTTGGATTATTTCATATTGCAGAAGAGGTTAAATATTTATTTTTATGGAAATATTTAATATTTATGAATTCTTTGAGCTATTGGGGCAATTCTCAATCGTGACTTTGGTGAGAGACTTTTTATGAGTCGTGGATTTATTGTTTATAGTAGGTAAAATTTATGGATAAAGTGAATTCGTATATTTGAGATGGCCACTGTGGCTGTGTGGTAATGCTTGTAACCCTGGATCGAGGGTTTGTGGCCTTCTACGGTCTGAGGTTAGAAGGGGCATTCACTGAGGATAATGGTTACACTTGCTAAAACCAAAGTCCTTTTCATGAAGGCACTGTCCTAGCCCTTAATAGAATAGGAAGTTCGTGATGTGAACCCGGTCTCTCTCTCTCTCATAAATGTTTGTATAACATGAGTTTGGAATATAATTCATAAGAAATTCAGTTGTCCATTCTTGTGTCCTTTTAAATCATAGGAATTCTGAAAACTACTGGAACAAAAAAAAAAAAAAAAAAATGAAATAGCCAACCATGCATATTAATTATTAAATTGAAATATATGTTATGGTTATGGAATTTGTGATGTAGTAGTTGTTGTTGTTCCATAAGCTGCTTGACCTAACAGCCCTGAGCCTCTGAGTGAGGCTATTGTTGATCCCAGACTGTCCCACAGAGATCTCAGGGAGTGAATGTTGCATCCTTGATGTATGTGGTTGTAAGAGCTGCAGTGTTCCGTAATGTGTTTGATTGTATGAGGAAGTGTGTTGTGTAGTATTTTTTGTTACCAAGTGTTGTACAGGTGAAATGGGCCAGTTTCTCCATGAGTAGCAGAGAGCTGAACTTTTGGTGTGTCTTCTTGAAATAACAGGTATGGAGCATGTTGGATGTATGTCTATAGTTTGGGTCCTAGGTTGCTCTCATTGTCTCTGGCTAGAATAAGTCTTCAAGAAATGACCGCTGAAGTGCCATTGTTTGGTATAGTAAAAATTGTGTTTTGTGTTGTGTTGAGAGATGAGGAAGTCCCTCTCCCAGGTTCTTGTGCCCCATGAGGGGAGTGGTTGGTTGTAGCAGTTTGGCCTCTTATGCTGTTCCTTTACTGAGTTTATGGCATCCTCTTCTTATTTTCAACTCCAGAGGATGAGCCTACACCGTAGACTCTGCCATTCCAGGTCTTGCATTTGCGATGTTGAGGTCATAATTGCCATATAGAATTAGGTTAGGTTAGGGAAGCACCAACTAGGAAGAATAATTGAAAGATTAACTTCCTTAATTTATTTAGACACTGAAATTCGAGTTTTGGTAAGTGTTTTCTTTTACACTCCAAGTTAGGAAAAATCTCATGCAATTTATTATGACATTAGTTTGGGTAAGTTAGGCTAGTTCACCTCCAGTTAAGAAAGAAATTGATAATTGAAATAATTGTTTCTTGGTTGCTATAGATATCTTTTAAATTTTTGTGTTTTCATGTTATTTGGGGGTATGAAAGTATATACTGTAGTCACCTTTTTTCTTTTCTTTAAAATGATCGATATCAATGGTTTTTCTATTAGAAATGGAGTTCTAGCTCAAAAACCTTATTTCCAAGGGAATTGCTATGAAAACTGATCATATCATGTAATGGAAATTAGTCTAAAAAAAAAAATCACATTTCATTGTCGGAATTAATTATGGACATCATTTACACATTTATCGAACTATCGAAACACATTGATGCAAACTAACTTGGTTCCTTAAGCCTGCTGTGGTTGGCGACACTCACAAGAGAAAATTTTTACCCACTTACCCTGGTGACCCAAACAGGGTGGTGGGGTGAAGTATGACAGCCCATTATCCCCAAGGAGCTAAGAGGGGTTATCGAAGTAAATTATCTTTTAGCTAATGTGTGTGTTTTGACTCGACCAGTCCCTTTCATGGGGGATTACAGCCATTGTTTATGTATATACATACTGTACTATATTTTTAGATCTAATGATATGGAGGAGGATGACGGAGCTTCGTGTGGTGTACCGGACATCACACAGTTTCTCAGTGTTCACATGGACGAGGAAGAAGGAACGGATGTTGAAGAATCCACTGTAGTTGCAGATTCATTTTCCAACCCTCCCGAATTTTCTCAGGAAGATGTTGAGCTTACATACGGGGAACATAATCCACTTTTGCATCCAGTTGGTAAGAATAATGTTTGCTTTGAGATGCAGAACTGCCAGACAAACTTATCTGAGTTTTTTTTGCCATTTTTTTTTATTTGTCCCTATTAATCCCCTTGGAATGGAGATGGACACTGACAGGTCAAAGCTGGAGAATTAAGGCAGGATGCCTTTCCTTATACTACGTGGGTTTGGCACATCCTGAGTGGAGTGCTCTAATCACTGTGCCACTGTGGCCCCGACAGGCTCATATGAGATTATTATGTTTAAATTCATGAATGTATATTTACTGCAAATGACATTAATTTTATTTCATAACTTGAAGTAACAGTTAGTTTTATGATAAGTTATTATACACTTTGTTATGAAGTATAATATAGTATAATATAATATAAATCTTTCATGTTTTGTTGTTGTTGTGTTCCATTTTATATGTTTACTGTTAATCGCTATATGAATACGGGTGGACGGACAGGTTTACCTAATGCTCTGCATTGGTCTCCAAAATGGGTTTGTCTTCTTGATTCAAGTTTTCTAAATGCTGCGCTACATATTGGGGATAAATGAATGAGAGATCTATAAATAATTATATATATGCATTTAAGTTTGGTTACTCTTGGCATTTATATCAATTTATTCTTATGTGTGATTAAGTTTTGAAGTGAAATAAACAGTTTCTTTGCATGGTAAGTCCAGTCATCTTTTTCTGATGTGATGCATTAGTTATAGGATATGATCGAGGTATATTAGCTTCTGATGAATGTGTGTGCTTTGACTTGGCCACCCCCCTTAAGGTAACATCTTTAAAAGAAACATTCATTGGTTAAAGCTGATACCTTTCATTAGGCATAAACTCCCCCATTATATAAGGTGACTTAAAGGGATAGAGTAGTAAAGGGACTGTATTCCCAGTAGCGTAGTGGTAGAATTCTCTACTCAGGAGGCGACAGACTCGCGATAGAGCTCACTGTGGGACGTTAGGAAGGGCATCCAGCCTACATTACTTTGCTTCGCTCAGTCTGTGTCCATCCCCAGACTGGGGATTGAGTGACTCATGAAATGTATTGGAATGGTTCCATTGTTTTACATCGCCATGAAACTGCCAATAATAGGAATGAGGATGCACAGGGTATGACAGAAGCCCTGTTGCCTCCTGTTTTTTTGTTGTTGAAATATAGAGGTACACTATTGCATTTTATTTTTTTACGTTTTATGTCACGTTCATCCCTTTTATGAGGGAGATTGAACACAGCCTGATTGGAGCTGGGGAATTAAGGCTGGATGTCCTCTCTAATGCCCTGTTGTGGGCTCAATAGTGGGTCTGTCGCCTCCAGAGTCGAGTATTCTAACTAGTATGCTACTGCAGTCCCCAGAGATACTGCATTTTGTTAAAAACAGTAAATTAATATTGCCTCATCTTTTCAGTCATAAATGGAGATGATGTCGTAAACCATATAGCTCAGATCGTTGCCAATAAAGGTAAGTGTTTTGTGTGGTTTAGTAAACAATTTATTGATGGAGTATGGATTCTGCCCTTATATACCCGTTACACCCCCTGATGGGGGGCAAGAATACCTCCTTATTCCTCTGCTTGTCGTAAAATTCAGCTAAATGGGATGGAGTACAAGGACTGAAAATTCCCTCTTTTGTATTTTCCTTCTACCTCATTTACCCATTACTTCCCCTTAGTGGAACAAGAATAGCTCCTCTGTGTTCTCTGCATGTTGTAAAAGTCTACTAATAGGCGTGGAGTAAGGTTACTGGGAATCGCATCTCTTATAGTGTCCTTCCACAAAGAGTCAGGCATATTGTTTGACTCAGTCGTCCCCTTTGAAAGGGGGATTATGGCTTTTGATTATAGATAGATTTATGTTCATTGCATTTCTTGAGGTAAGGGCAAGAATTTCTTCTCTGTGTTCCATGCATATTGTAAAAGTCGACTAAATGGGGTGCAGTAAGGGACTTTGAATCCCCTCATCTGTAATTACCTCCCACAAAATCTCAAGTTGTTTGCTTTTGCTCAGCCACCCTCTTAAAGGGGAATACGGAATTTGCATATACAGACACTCTCCTACTTATGAACGAGTTTGGTTCCTGAAGTCCGTTCGCATGTAGAATTTTTCATAAGTTGTAATTAGGTAAAAAAAGTGCTGTGCAGTACAGACTTATGCAATACTGCAAAATTATTCAATGGTAGCCATCAGCCATGTTGTAGGTGTTCTCTTATTCCAGACTAATAATAGGTGATGCAGTTCAGAAAAAGAGGAATGACTGAAATTTTCGAAAATTATAAACCCAGGCATGAATATTACATTGTTATATCCTTATAGATTATAATTTGTGATTTAAACAAAAGACACTGTCCTGCCATAAGTCTTATCAGTACCCCTGGAGCAGTACAATAATTTAACTCTTGCCCCAACTGCAGATGGCATCAAAAGTGCCTTACCTCCTTAATACTATTAATGAATTCATTATCTATATGTTTTGCGTTCTTTTACTACATAGCACATAAAGTATACAGTATTAATGAATGTTGATACAGTAATAATAATGTAATTATATAGTACAATACAGTAACACATACATTAATGCTTGGGTAGATAATGAGTAGGTTTTTGTTCATAACTCTGTTTTTTTTGTAAGTAGGGAAGCATCTTTAGTCAGTTGAAGGGGGATTATGGATTTTGTACATAATAGTATCCTTTATGTCATGAAAGGAAACTAAATGAGATAAGGGAGTGAGAAATTGGCAAGCTATTACTCCTTGAGGATTTTCTGTCTTTCTACAGAGCAATCGTTTATCAGAGGTACAGGTAGCAAGGTCTTGATGAAACCATGCAGCCAAGCTTCATATGGTCCTAGGCCACCCTGCCAGCTTCAGGGAAGTGTATTGTTTAATGAGTCACAGTTAGTCCCCGTTAAAATGGAGGTGGACACAGACTTGTTGAGGCTTGGGGATTAAGGCTGGCTGCTTTTCCTAGCATCCTGCATTAGACATTTTACGACATGCTTCAGGGAAATGCAGTGTCATAATGAAATAAATATATAATTGTGTTCCATAACCGTTTATGAATTGCATGATATTCGTATTTATGTTGTTGGTATTTATAATTAAAAGGGAATCGCCAAAGTTTAGTGGTTAAAGCAAACAACTTTGGAGGTTACAGACTCACGTTCAAGCCCACGGCAAGGTGTTAGGTAGGGCATCCAGGCGCAGTTCCCCAGGGCAAATTTGTCTGTGTCCACCCCATGATATTAGATGGATATCAGAACTGAAATCCGTCAACAATTACTTTTTACCATTAATAGTGACTCATAAAATCAGCTTAAATTGTGATTATTAATTATTAAATGGATGGGGAGAAATATTTCTACCAACATATGCCTAGTAATATTTAAAAATCAGGAGATATTTGTAGAAGCTTTACTGCCTAGTGTAATTTCTTTTAAGGCTATCCTGATATTGAAGTGACTTGATTTTTTTTACCCTCAGTTTTCTGAAGAGATATTGTGAAATTCATTTAACTCTATTTTTTTTTATTATTGTCTCTTTGCAGCTGAGTTTTTTCTAGCCACCAGCAAAGAATGTTCCGTTTGCGGGAAGGCTGTCTCCAAGAGCAAAATGAAAGTTCATATGCGCATTCACACGGGAGAGAAGCCATTCCAGTGCAGCATATGCGAGAAAAGATTCTCACGGTCTGATAAATTAACGGCACACAAGAGAACTCACACAGGAGAGAAACCTCACATGTGTTTTTGTGGTAAGAGATTCTCCCGGCATGACCATATGAAAATACACACTGCCACGCATCACGTCGGTGAGCTGAATCGAGATTTTGTTTTGCAAGAGGCTAATGGTGTTGATTTGGTCAGTCGCGGGCTTCATTTCCCACTTCCCACGAATACTTCTGGAAATGCCTGTATGTATTGTGGAAGAGTGTTTGCCCAGAATTATAAATTGAAACGACATTTACGAACACATACTGGTGAAAAACCATATGTGTGCTCTTGTGGGGAGAGCTTTTCCCGGTCTGAAAAACTCCGTCACCATAAAATAATTTACCACAGTTTTATTCCGGGTAAAAATAATGCCGTCTGCACAATTAATGGACCAATTAATATAGTAAAAGACATTAATCAAGAGGTAACTAAGACAGAGACAGAGTCTAATAAAGCAAAAGAGTTAGTATCAGAAAATGTAATGAATGGAAGAGATGATGACGAAATGAAGAGCTCAGGTTACGATACGGGTGAGTGCAGTGAAACTGCCAAACAAGAAGTAAAAGAAAGCGATAGGGAGGGAAATCAAAGCGTGGAAAGTGTACAGGGTCTTCCAAAGAAGAACGGTGTTCATTGTTGTGAGTTTTGCAATAAGACTTTTAAAAAGGCCCACAAATTAGGTATTCATCGCCGAACCCATACTGGAGAGAAGCCACATCAGTGCGAGTCTTGTGGGAAAGCTTTTGCCAGGAGAGACCACATGTTAAAACACATGAAAATCCACCTGAAGAGGCGACAAGATTCTCTTATGAAGAACTTGAATGTGTGGATGATCGACCAGAAAACCTTTTACGAGAACATGCTTATGGAAGAGGAACAGAATGACATGACAATGGAGGAACTGAGTGCATTACTAAATGTGGGACAGAATGGCTTGATTCCACATAACAAAATGGAAGATGAGCCTGTGGATGTATTAGAAAATACTGAAGGAAAATGTGATGAGGAAAAAATACCTAAGTCCTTGAAAGTTGAAAACGATGATACATATTCATGTGAGATTTGTGGGTATGCTTCTAAAAAGCTCTGCAACTTGCATTCTCACATGAAAACTCACTCAGAACGCTCTGTATACAAGTGTGGTATTTGCAGAAAAGAATTTAAAATTGAAAAAAGTTATCAGGCTCATTTACTGAACCACGAAAAGGATGTGATACTCTCCCCGCACACTTTAGAAGATTCTGAATTCGTTAATGCCCGATCTAAACGTGCACAGTGCGCCATTTGTGGGAAGTGGTTGGTGTCTCTGAGTAGCTTAGAAATGCACATCAGATCCCATACTGGCGAACGACCGCATAAATGCAATATATGTGAAAATACGTTTCTTAGAAAACCAGATATGTTGCGTCACATGAAATCGCACTCGGGGGAGAAACCGCATAAATGTGAACATTGCTCTATCACATTCACAAGGAAAGACAAACTTTCATTTCATGTCCGAAAGCACCATCAGACTTAATAGAGAGACGAGCAATAGGTTAATGTATTTCGTTTAAATAGTAACAGTTTAAATTTTCAGTATTTTGTTCTAGTCTGCTTGATAGTTCTTTTAATTCATTGTTTGATGCATTTAAATTCATTCCGATGTCTTGGTGATTAACTTTCTGTTAATATTGCTGTTTGAGGAACATTACATTATGAGTAATCACACTTAATTATCTTACTGATGACATTAGTGGAAAGTCACATTTTCTTTTGTATTTATTCTGAAAGGTTACTCGATTCCACGTGTCGACAGTCTTTCAGAATGACATGGAATATTTTCATTTTGAATTAGATGTTATCTAAGAGATATCTCAAAACTTATTAATTTACATTTACCTCAAAACACAATTCTGTTTCTATGCGAATGATAAACTCTCTTGAACTCAAATGCACCTGAACTTAATGCTAAGAGATTGTAATATTCAATGTGATATAAATAGGAGATATAGTAATTGATGGTGTCCACGAGAGTGTTCTCTCACTAAGAATATACGGGGCAGTTTCTGCCCATATGCAATACAAACGACCAAGTTTAAATTGTAGGGCATATAGATAACTGCAAACACATTCATGCATGTGCACACACACACACACACATACTTGTACATAAGTATCAGTGAGTCAATATATGAAACTGATCTGTAGACGGGGAGTTACAAGCACAGGGCTCTTTCCCGTGATCACAATTGGTTAAATACAGTTGGGTGCTCACACACACATGTACACACACACACAGCAAAACAAATGGGTACTGTTTAAAACATTCACTGTGATATTACTGCAATGGATTCCGAGAACAATCATTAGGGTATGGACTGGAATAAGAGAGATTATTATTTTAGAATTCTTTATTTTTATTCAATTTTAATAAACATTTTTAAGTAATGACTGTAATATGAAATATGTTAAGTGGCGACCATGAAAATAATGTGAGTTAATTGTTCGAAGTCTTAGTTTTTTTATTTGAAAGAACATTTCTCCATATTTGTTTATATATATTGTATACAGAGATTATACTGTGTACTCAATTTTTTGAGATGTTTCCTTTCAAATACAGTTCATATGTAACTGTATGTATGCATAACTTTATGTATTTGAATCTTGTACATATGCTCTGCATACAAAATTGTTGCATGCATTTGATTTAAATGTTTCTGCCTTGTTATCAGTATATGTATACTTTCTATACAATTTTTTGGAGACTTACTGACTATTTAACTTTTTGTGCTTATTTTTGTTAGTTTGTTATATTATATATATTATCTTCATTGTATAATTATCTTGTCAAATTTTTATGATAGCATTTAATTGCACATTCTCATTGTATTGTTTGTATCATTGTACAGAATCTTCAATGTAAAATTATTTTGTCATTTTTATGATAGCATTTAATTGTACAAGCTCATTGTTTTGTTTGTATCATTGTACAGTATCTTCATTGTATAATTATTTTGTCAAATTTTTATGATAGCACTTAATTGTACAAGGTCATTGTATTGTGCCATTTTGTGTGTCATTATTAATCTCCATTTGAGTGAGAATGAACATGGACAGATTAGGGCTTGGGAATTAAGGCTGGATGCCCTTTGTAACTCGACCGATTCCAGTGACAAAGAAACGAAAGACTTGGAGCTGATGGATCTGTTGCAACCTTCCTCCGCCTTTGCAGCCTTAGTTGGTGCTGTTTAGGACTTAAAGTTTGGAACATTCTTAGTCTGGCCCTCTTCCTTGACCTTTGCTGCTGTGGTTGACCTTCCCAGAAGCTGATGCTTCCGATGTCTTCGCTCTCAAAATCATAGGGTCACATGAACCTCCTCATTGCTTCAAGGTGATGATCTATAGAGGATGATTGGCAAAGTAGCAGTTCCAGAAAGAGAGAGGGACCAAGAATTCCCTTATTTTGCTGTCCATACAAGTTGCCTCTTGAGACGTTCAACATTTTCACTGTTTCTATATGCCGAGTGGTCACTTTGGCAAAGTGGTGATGTATGCGACTTTTTCATTAGGTTGAGGGTTCGTGGCCCTCATTTGTCTGAGGTTAGAAAGGGCGTTCACTCAAGGTAACAATCACACCTGCCAAAACCAAAGTCCTTTACAAGAAGGCACCGTCCTAACCATTAGTAGAAAAGAGAGTCCTTGATATTATAAGTGATCACTTTATACACCAAAATTTGTATGAAGAAAATGAGCACTAGATTCTTCGTGTGCTCCCGCACGTCTGAGCTCTAAGGAACCAAAAGTTGCTGCGGCAGTAAAAAGTTGGGTAATGCATGTGCAAAGAAGTGAGTTTTAAGGTATGCTTATCTAGCAGTATGTCTCCACTCTCTTTGTATTATTTCTATATACATAATTTACAAATCTTATTAATGTTGTTTATTGCTGTAATAGATGTATTCCGTGTTGATCAGTTTATTGTTATGTTATTATTGTAAATCTGATCTCTGTCTCTCTTTTCTCCATATTTTCTGACAATCATATTTCAGATCTTAATTAAATCAGAATTTATATTTTAATAGTCTCCTGTCACAAACCAAAATATGATGTACATTATGACTTGTCTAACTCTAAATACTGTAGATCGGTCATAATCTGTCCCAGTTTTATCATTCGTTTAAAGAAAATGCACCAAAGAAGTAGTGATTGTTTTGTATTGTGAGGTTTCTGCCCCTTTATATGGAATGGAATATTTATTCTCAGTTTAAATATTATAAAAGCATTTATGCTGTTCTTGTTGAAACAGTTAATGTATTGCAAGAGTCTAGAAATTGTTACTTAAGACTGAGGAGAAGTCTTATTGATTTGTTGTCATGTTTCATTCTTCAGTAAGTTTTAGAAGTACATTGGAAAATATTTATTTGAGATACATTCCAACATTTTATATAATGTTCTTTTACTAAAGCCTGATGTTATAAATCAGGTTACAAACAGGGTTTTTGAATAAATGTAGAATTGCAGTACAAGTCATGGGCTTTCTATGAAATAAAAAAAGTTATATTATATATGACAAGTTATATACATTGTTTATATTAAGTAAATGGTTCATGTTGCTGTACGGATGAGAGTTTATTAGTTGTTTGTATAGATGAGAAACTATAATACTACTGTATGTTATAGAACGATTATTCAGATTAGTGATATGTAAATAAGGATTTATATTTGTAAACGTCGTTTTCGCTCATCGTGTTGTTTATCGATTAGTGCACCCTGTGTAAACGTGGGATGAAACCGTGGTTGCCATGCTCTTAAAGGGCAAGTGATAAAAATACATATTAAGTACAATATGGTGACTTACTGACATAATTAACAGATGGTCAGTTGCAGTAATTAACAGTAAATAATTGTATAGAAAATTGTATGAAGGTTCCATACAAAATATTCTATTTAGATTGTAGGGGAGACAGTTTAGTTTACTTAACTAATATTAGAGTAGTTGCGTGTGGGATCCATCATTCTAATTTACTTCTTTTGCATCTTATGGTTACTGCAAGGTACCATCTTACAACGTAACATATTAAAGGGAATCAACGTTCCCTTGCCTACAGTGAACATCGTTTATTCTTCTTTGACCTAGTGTGAACATTGTTTATCCTTCTTTGACCTACAGTGAACATCTTTTGTCCTTCCTTGACATACTTTGAATATCATTTATCCTTCCTTGACCTACAGTGAGTGAATATAGTTTATCCATCCTTAACCTAGAATGAACATTGTTATTACTTCCTTGACCTACAGTGGACATCGTTTTTCCTTCCTTGACCTACAGTGAACATCGTTTATCATTTATTTACCTACATTGAACATTGTTTATCCTTCTTTGACGTACAATGAATATTGTGTATTTTCCTTTGGTCTACAATGGGCATTGTTGCTCCTTCCTTGATCTTTAGTGAACATCTTTTAGCCTTCCTTGATCTTCAGTGACACTGTTTTTCCTTCAATGACTTACTGTGACATCATTTATCCTTCCTTGACCTACCATGAACTTAGTTTATCCTTCCTTCACCTACAGTGAACATCGTTTTTCCTTTATTTACCTACATTGAACATTGTTTATCCTTCTTTGACATACAATGAATATCGTTTATTTTCCTTGATCTACAATGGACATTGTTGCTCTTTCCTTGATCTTTGGTGTACATCTTTTAGCCTTCAGTGACACTGTTTTTCCTTCCATGACTTACTGTGACATCATTTATCCCCCCTTGACCTACCATGAACTTAGTTTATCCTTCCTTGACCTACCATGAACGTAGTTTATCCTTCCTTGACCTACCATAAGCTTAGTTTATCCTTCCTTCACCTACAGTGAACATTGTTTATCCTTCCCTGACCACAGTTAACTTTCTTTACTGTTCCCCTACCATCTACATATTGATATAAATTTTGAGTTGTTCTCAAAAACATATTTCAAGTATTATGTTTATACATATTTTTTCTTTAGTTCTTTAGATAATTTGCAAAAACTCTGTGTAAACACTGTAAATATCGAATCCCAATTACTTATAGTCATTGATCGCAGAATGCTGAAAGGCAGTATAATTTAGAAGATGAATATGAGGTTTCTCAGAGATTACGTTAATTATTTTCCTAAATATAATTCCTTGTAATGAAGAGTAAATTTGAAAATAGGAATAGTTTATTTTGGTGAAAATGTACATTGATAAGGTTTTGTAAGTACCCATTTTGAGTGTAGGACTTATTATAATGCAGGGTAAGGAATGTGTAAATTAGAGTGATAGCCAAGGTAGGATTGTTTGGGGTCATAAAGAGGCAAGACTGAGATTGTTTGGGTATGTGCTGAGGGATGAGGGGTATGTGGGGAGAAGGTGATGCTGAGAATAGTGTTATCAGGTGGGAGGGGGAGAAGTAGACTGAAGAGAAAGTTTATGGATGTGGTGAGGGTGGATATAAGGGTATGTTAGCCTCTAGCTAGCACAGTGGTAATGCGCTGGCTTTGCATTCCTCATACTGATATATATATATATATATATATATATATATATATATATATATATATATATATATATATATATATATATATATATATATATATATATATATATATATATATATATATATATATATATATATATATATATAGATCAGTTCCCGTCCAAGGCCAAGAGTTAAAGCTGTTTACTAGGAGGTTATTGCAGTGGCTGGGCACCACAGTGAGGGGTTGGGGCTTGCCCTGGCTGACGTTCTGAGGAGCATCTTAGATGGCTAACGGAACTGAAACCTGGCAACTCTTTTACCTATAATGTGATGCAGGTTTGGGAGCTTGATGAGAAAGGCAAGACTGAGATGGTTTGCATGTGTGTTGAGAAGGGATTAGGGGTCTTTTAGGAAAAAGATGTTGAGGATGGAGTTACAAGGCACACAAACAAACATATAATTCCATTTACCAATGGTTATTGGAGGAGGGGGAGAGATAGGCCAAAGAGGTTGTTTATGAACGTGGTGAGGAAGGACATGAGGGTGTGTGTTGTGATGGAGGAGGACACTAGACATGATGAGAGGGGCAAGACTGAGATGATTTGCACATGTGTTGAGAAGGGATGACAGGTCTCTTGGATGAAGGATGCTGAAGATAGAGCTGCAAGGCAGGAGAGGGAGAGGTAGGGAAAAGTTTTATGGATGTGGTAAGGCAGGACATGAGGGTGTGTATGTGATGGAGGAGGATGAATGGGATAGTTCAATATGAGGACGAGTGACCTGCTGTTGTGACCCCCTAATGGGAGAAGCTGAAACTTTTGATGACTTAAGAAAATGCTTAATGATAGTTTTTCATATCTTCGGAGTGCATTCTCAAATTCATCTTATATATTACATTTCAGTATTCAGGTCTTTCACCTTGAATATAGCTCACTGTTGAATAGTAAACGGATTGTGGTTTCCGTTTCCGTGTAGCACGTAAAATTAATATATACGTATGCATAGATAAATGAATAGTAGAGAGAGAATGTATTTTTTATGACAATACGTAGTAGCTGTTAATAAGTGTTTACATGTTATTGGATTGTTTACTTTTTATTAATGCATTATATAAATGAATAGTATACAGTAATATTTGTTTTGTTTTATTGATTATCGCTATGTAAACCAAGCCTCTCCAGCTGTATCCTAAATTAGTATTCTTATATTGGTTTTGGGAATAAATTGTACTTTTCTCAGGCCATCTATCAATTGCTTTTCATTGTCAGGCCGTCTGTCATTTGCTTTTTATTGTGATGGCTTTACTAATTATTGCTATGTAAATTAAGCCCCTCCGACTATCCCAGATCAATCTTATTTTGGCTTTGGGAATAAAAAAGAGTACTGGCACAGGCCATCCACCAACTGCTTTTCTTTGTCTTTTAAAATGTGGCTTGGTTTACAGTTTTGTGATGAATGCAGAGGTATACATTCCGTGGCCAAGAAATGCACAGTTTTAAGAAATTCCTTTTTATTGTAGTATGTACAATTGATATTGTTTATATATATATATATATATATATATATATATATATATATATATATATATATATATATATATATATATATATATATATATATATATATATATATATATACACGAGAGCCATTAAAATTCAATGTTAAACTGGTAATATTATTCTCTTTTTTTTCTTTTAGCTTTATCTTCAGAGAGACTTTTGTTCAGCATGACACCATTGTCAAGCTGAAAAGGAGATGCCACAACTCGAACAGAAAAGGGAGGCAGTGGGGTTCATCATACCCTCCATGTCAGAGATGTTTTTGGCAAGATGTTTCAGGGAGCAAGCCGTTGCTAGTCCCTTGCTTCCCTATTTCTTTCAGTCATCTCTTGTAACATGCAGGGAATAAGGGCAGAATTCTTTTGCTTCCCCTCCAGGGATAACTCTTTGCCGTTTTTTTGTGTCGCTATTAATCCCCATTCGAAAAGGGGTAATCACAAACATGTTGGAGCCGTGGAAGTAGGCCTGGATGCCATTCCTATCACCCCGCTGTGGGATCAAACACAGGTCTGTCACTGACCTAATTGAGTGCTCTAAGCACAGTGCTACTTCAGTCCCCTTATACTGTACTTTAATAATTTCTCTAAAATGGGCAAAAATTTTGTTTGACTGTTCTAATGTGAAAAATATATTTTTTATTAAAACTTATTTTCAACCTAAAAATACCATATTACAGTATTCCAAAAACGAATAAAAGAGTTTTTTGAAATTATCGAGCTCTTTATAATGAAAATAACTTGTTTCAAAAATGTTAATTTACATTGTTTTGTGAGGCAGACTAATATAACTATACCTGGAATGCTGTGGATAGGGTTTCAGAAATGCGATATAAGAAGATATTTATGAATTCATTTAAGAGAGAGCATTTGCTTAATCTCACTAAACAGATAATGCTTGAATATTTTCTACATAAAACTTTTTTTTTATATTTTTGATGAAAATAAGATAGAGCAAATGCTTCTTCTCTAAGCTTTTAAAAGGAATTCCAAATACAGTACATCCAAGCAGAGCAATCTGGAAAGTCCTAGTAATACAGAAGCTCCCATACTTATGAACATCTAAGTAACGAACATTTGGAGCTACAAACAAAACCCAACTCATTATCTACCCATGTATTAATGTGTGAATTACTGCACTGTACAGCATTATACATTTTTATTACTGTACTAAACTTCATTAATACTGTATGCTTTATGTAGTAGTTAAGTGTCTTTATCCTAAGTACTGTACAGTACTGTATATGTATGTACTGGATATACCTAAACACAACTTATGAACAAATCTACTTACAAACGGACCTCTGGAAACTAACTCGTTCGTAAGGTGGGGAGTGTCTGTAATATTCTATTCAAAATATTTCTTTGTTCCATACATTGTTATAATTTTAAAGTTCAAAATAATAATATTCTTTCAAAATATGTTTTCATGTAATACATTATGCAATTATTTCAAGCTTCGATCTTATAGTGTCTCGATACTGTATATTAATTTATACAAAAATTATGCAGTTAATTTATGCTTCAAAATTCATGATATTCTTTCAAACTATTTCTTCATCTAAAAATATTATGCAGCTATTTTAAGCTTCAAAGTGATAATGTCTTTCAAAATATTTCTTCAAACAAGCATTATGCATTTATTTTAAGCTTCAAAATTATTATGTCTCAAAATATTTCATCATAACAAAATTATGCAATTTCTTGGAGCTTCAAAATAATAAATATATACATCTATCGATATACTCAAATATTGTGTGCTTCATTCAGGCTTGAAAGTGGTAATATCTTTCCAAACCCTGATACATTTGTATTAAGCTTTCAAATGGCAAAATCTTTCAAAATCTAATTTTAAACCAAATACCTGTACATTATGTTTTAATTATATTTTTCATTTAAGTTTGAAAGTGGAAATCTTTCTCAAAATCTCTCCTCATCCAGGTACAGTGTGTATTCTAGTTAAACTTTTAAAAGGCAGACTCTTTCAAACTTATTTTAAACCAGCTGGATATGCCAATCCTTTTCAAAATATTTCCTCATTCAGATATAGTATGCTGTAAAGCTTTCACACAGCAAAAATCTTTCAATACCATTGCTCATATTGATAATTTATGCAGTTAAGCTTCCAAATAGCAAAAATTTTTCTCATACTGATAATTTATATTATTAAGTTAAGCTTTTAAATGGCAAAAATCTTTCCTCAACCTGATACATTACGTCATTAAGTTAGGCTTTCAAATAACAAAATCTTTAAAAATCTCTCCTCATCCTGATACATTATGCTGTTAAGCTTCAAATGGCAAAAGCTTTCAAAATCTGATCTTAAACCATATACATTATGTATTAATTTTAGCTTTCAGACTGGTAATGGCCTTCAATATTTTTTCTCTAGCATCTGGCGTAGATATTCCCAAGTCTTGAAGGTCCTCGTCCGAAAGCTCTAAGAAGGCATCTAAATCGACCTCCTGTTCTGTAAACAGTTCTAAATACTGGTCAAGAGACAATTTTTGTAACACTTCGGATATCTGTCCGGATCCTAAACTAAGAGTCAGGTGATGACCTGGGCTTGAACTGTTCATTTCTTCTCCCGTGTGCGGGGTCAACGTTGCTGAGGAATGAGTTGACTTGGACGATTTGGACGACTTTGATGAAGTGACAGTTTTGAGGGACGAGCCGCCTGATCTGCCGCTATCTAGCGATGAGCCCAAGAGGTTGCCTTCTCTGCTGCTGTTTCCTACAGACTTCTTATCCATCTTGCTTGTCATGTCTCCTGGCGCTCTTTGACTTCCATTTTTACGGATGTGGTTCAAGCGCCCTGCTTCCCCTACACCACAAAATTATTCATAATATAATTATTATTTATCTTTAGAATGGACCTTATGAAACATGATTAAAATTATTTATAAAATAATTATTATTCATCTTCAAAATGGCCCTTATAGAACAGCATGAGTAAAATTATAAAATAATTATTATTCATTTTCAAAATGGCCCTAATGAAACATGTTTAAAATTATGAAATCATTATTATTCATCTTTAGAATGGCCCTAATGAAACATGATTACAATTATCATAAAATAATTATTATAAATCTTCAGAACGGCCCTAACGAAACATGATTAAAATTATGCATAACAATTCACTTATTCCTCATATCCAAATCCACTCAAGGTACTACACTTCACTTACTCTTTATGTCCAAACCAACTCAAGGCATTACACGTCACTCTTTCCAAATGTCCAAACCAATTCAAGGAATTACACTTCATTCATTCCATATGTCCAAACGAACTCAAGGTATCACAGTTCACTCTTTCAACTAAAACAGCTAGTTTATAGAGCCTTTTTAGCTCTCCACATTTCTTGTATTTATCTTCACTCCCTCTCTGTTGGACTTTGCGATGTTACCAGTGCCTCTAAGACACCAAGAATCTATCCTGCATGCCTCTCTTAAGGCTAAAACTTATATCTCTGTGCTACTCTACCCCACTGTGGCACTATCACACCGTATATTTCTTATGACTCTCTCAAATGCCGAAGTTAAATGTTTAATAAGCAGACTTTACTGCTAAATTTTTAAAGTCAGAGCAGAGTAATGTCAGTATTGCAACACTGAGCAGTACTATTTTATATAATTTTTTTTTCTATCTTCTCTTCTTTCTTTTCCTCACCCTGTTGCTTCCCTTGCTGGAGACAACTGGTGCATAGTCTATGACTACCTTGCAAGGCTTGCTGCTTTGTTTATGATAGAAATAATAATAATAATAATAATGGCAATGACACCTCCCAAAAATTTGAAATGAAATTCAGAGCTGAAAGTATCCCGAAACTTGAAAATCTTCCAATAATACTCGCCTGAAGACTGCGGACTTGGAACACAAAGCGAGGAACCAGGAGATGACCCTCCACTTCCCATACCCGACTTTAGAAGATGAAAATTTGTAGCGTGCCGTGGAGCCTCAACCGGTTCCCCTGGGATGATTTTACGGCCAACAGGCATGGCTTTGGAAAAGAGTCCTGGTCTTCCGCACGAGGGTGAAATATGAGGCGGCACCATACCTTTCATTGTTTCTGTAACGTGTGTGCTTCCACCTTCAAAGTCCTGAAAAGAAATACAGTACATACATATATTCAGTTGTCCCTCTCTTTATGCTATTATTTGGCTCCACCACTTCAATTGTAAGTAAAAAATTGCCTGTAGTGAAAACCCTCATAAATGTGTCCATATTTACCATATAATCTAACCCCAACCTTCTGTATACTTTGAATAATGCCTAGATTATTGTACTGTTCTTAAACTTGGTCAAAACAATTCATATTCATGTAAAAACTGTACTGTAGTCGGTAAAATGTATTTTCAACATCCCTGTACAGTAAAAGTCGCACTATTAAAAACCATGTAAGATGAGGTACAACTGTATGAAAAAAGATTACTGCAGTTTCATTTTCTAAGAAGAAAGCCAATTACAGTTGAACCTCCACATACGAATGCATCCAACCAATAACACATCGACCTACGATCACAATTTTCAAACAAATTTTGAATCGACCCGCGAACATTTCTCGAGGTACGAATGCACATACACACGCACATCCGCCTGGGTGACCATGTGTTTGCTCTCAGTTCTACATTGGTGGCCGCACTGAAGAGCAGTCATTGTTCTTTCGTTGTAGATTTCCAGATTTTTTGCATTTACTTTAATTTAGCCCTAATTATGGCTCCCAAGAAAGTGAAAAGTGACTGTGATAGTGACGTTAAAATGCCTAAACATATTACTATGGAAATGAAGAAAGAAACAATAGCTTAACATGAGAATGGTGTTCGTGTTTCTGATCTCACAATTCAGTATGACATGGTGAAATCGACCATCTGTACTACTTTAAAAAAATAAAGATGCCTTAAAGGTGGCTGACGTGGCTAAAGGCGTGACGATTTTAACAAAGCATAGGTCTCAGATTATAAAGGAAGTAGAAAAATTAATGTTAGTTTGGATAAATGAAACAGAGCTTACTGGAGATAGTGTTAGCAAGGCTATATTATGAGCTAAGGCTCTACAGTTACACCATGACTTGGTAGCGAACACTCCGAGTGCAAGTGGTGCTAAAATTGACGAATTTAAGGCAAGTAGAGGTTGCTTAAAAATTTCGTCGACTAAGTGGAATTCATAGTGTTGTTAGGCATGGAGAGGTGGCTAGTTCGGACCAAAAGGCAGCGGATGCCCATGTGGTAGAATTCACTAAATTTATAGAAAGTGGAGGCTACTTCTTGCAGCAAGTTTGTAACTGTAATGAAACAGGACTGTTTTGGAAAAAAGTGCCTAGAAGGACCTACATAAACCAAGAGGAGAAGTCACTGCCTGGCCACAAACTAATGAAGGACAGGCTTACACCTTATAGTGTGCTAATGCAAGTGGGGATTGCAGGATTAGGCCTCTTTCAGTCTACCACTCTGAAAATCTGCTCATTTTTACGCGCAATAAGGTGTTGAAGGCTAGACTTCCAGTAATGTGGATGTTGAATAGCAAGGCTTGGGTAACACATTGTCCTTTTTATAGAGTGGTTGACTAAAGTTTTTGCGACAGCTGTCTAAAAATATCTTGCGGAAAAAGGTTTGCCCCTTAAGTGTCTTATGGTAATGGACAACGCTCCTGCCCATCCTCCAGGTTTGGAAGATGACCTTGATATCAAATACGACTTTGTAAAAGTCAAATTTCTGCCTCCATACACTATTCTTCTCCTCCAGCCCATGGAGCACCAAGTCATTTCTAATTTTAAGAAACGGTATATGAAGGGTCTTTTTCCCAGGTGCTTCCAGGTCACTAGCGACACGGATTTGACCTTGCGTGAATTCTGGAAAGACCACTTCAATATCCTCCGCTGCAAAGGCGTCACTGACAAGGTATGGAAGGAGGTCTCTAACAGCACGTTGCAGTCAGCCTGGATTAACTTTGGCCAGGTTGTGCAGCTGATAGAGACTTCGAGGGTCTCAGGCAGGAGATAGCTGTCAATATAATGAACGAGATTGTTGCCATGGGCAAAAGTTTGGGCTTGGAGGTCAACGAAGAGGATGTGGAGGAGCTGGTGGAGGAAACAAGAACTCACCACAGAAGACTTATAGAGTTGCAACGTGAACAGGTGAAGACTATCCACGAGAGCAATCAGTGGAGGAGGATGATGAGAAGGAAAAGGTTTCAAGTGATAAGTTAAAAGAAATCTTTAGTATGTGGAGTGATGTGCAGGCTTTCATTGAGTGTTATCACCCTGACAAAACTGTGACCAACGGCGCAGCGAACATTTTAAATGACAATGTGATGTCCTATTTCACAAAAATTTATCAACAAAGAAAAAGAAAAATTTCTCTGGATTGTTTCCTTGTGCCAATACCAGCCAGAGAACCACCTTGCAATAGAAAACATACATATACAGTTGCCCAACGTTTTTATGGAAGGGGACTCTCATTCGAAGGAGTAGTAGTCCTCCTCCTCCTTCGAAGGAGTCCTACTCTTCCGCATGTGCCAGCAACTATCAACCACAAAGGTAAATACCAAATTTTATTTTAGTACAGCATTAGAATATTGTACTGTATTTTCCTATAAGGTTATTTTTTATTCCATTCTATATTTTGCCACATATAAACCCATAAAAATTAAAAAGGTAGTGTATCTGGAGCTGGGGAAAGGATTAATAGGTTTAACATTAATTTCATCGTGCAAAAAATTTTTTCCAGTTACGAATTCAACTTGCGAATGGGATTAAGGAATGAATTAAGTTCATGACTAGAGGTACCACTGTATCTATACTTTCCTGTTTCTTGAATTTAAAGTGCACTCTTTACATGACTATGAATTTTATGAAATTTGAAGACTCAACACTAACTATTAAATTGTGCAGTGGATAGAGCACTAAACTCAGGATGTGACAAACCTATATTCGAGCCCACTATATGGTGCTGAAGAATGTACTCTTTCTATAATTAAAAATTTTTAAAGTTTGAGGACTCAACTATAATTATTTAGTAGTGCAGTAGATAGAGCACTCAACTCAGGAAGTAACAAACCCATGTTCAAGCCCACTGCAGGGTGCTACGAAGGGAACCAAATCTTAATTCCACAGCTCCAGCCTTTTCATGTTGACACCAGTTCAAATGGGGATTAATAGTGACACAAAAACTGGAACAACTTGCATTATTTCTGTCGTACACAAAATATTTCAAGCTCTTATCTAACCACAAAACAATTAACAGAAGAATCAAGGATGATGTAGATATGATGAAACTCTGCTATGTGGTGTCTCTTGATACAGTTTTGTCTACCCTGTTGAACAAACAGACTATGAGATATTGTTTGAAAAGAAATGTCTATGTAAAGCAAAACTTAATCATGGGACTGTTTTACGTAAGCATAAACTAACATTTAAAATGAATAACTCCCAGAACTGCCATACCTAACCTGACCTATAGCAACCTAGGGTTACTCATCTTTACAAGATGGACAGTTACCATAATAGGAGGCAATCGTATCTCCTGAGGTAAGATTGGGTCATAGTGAATGGGTGCCAGTGGATGAACTAGGCTTAAATCTCCTAAAACATCCAACTCGGAAGACGTAGATCGAGGCACTTTAACTCCTTTTACTTTGTGGAACCTGGAATAAATAAAAGTTAACGTGAGCCACAGCTCAATATAGTTATGTACAGTATTGCAATGCTACAGGAAATATTGGACTTTAATCTATACAAGAGGGCATCAAGGGGCAGCAGTAGCTATGTGGTAGAGTGCGCCTTTTAGGAAGCAACTAACTAGGCTCCATTCCACACCATGGGGTGTTAGGGAGGACAGCCAGCCTTAATCACCCAGCTGTATAATGCTAGTATCCACCCCAATTCGAATGGGGAATAGTGCGACACATGAAACAGGGAAGCATAAAGGCTACATCATACTGTGTACCCTCAGCTCTTTCATCAGCTGCTCTGTAAGAAATAAAGTATGGGATTGATAGCTTTTATAGTCCCTATCTCTTCTTGCACTTGTTATGACGGCAGAAATATATATATAATACTACACAATTTATAATATTTGATTGCCTTTTATAATAATCAGCATTACAAAAATAAAAGAAAAAAAGATACTTTTTCACATCTATTTCCTTATGCTTATCATTTCAATATTACGCATTACACTAGGTAGCTCAGACCTATGTATCATTTTGGATATTATGTTTGGTATCAGGAGAACTGCCAACTGGATAACTGCTCCTGAAAACTGCACTCAAGATAACTGTCCCATATAACAACTGCCCTACTGAATCTCCAATAAGGAGAATTGTATAATAAATATAAATTGGAAGAAAAGCTTATATCAGAGGCAGTTGTCCTACAAGGGCAATCGTTCTATGGGGTTGTTATCTTGGGTGTAATTGTCGAAGACAGTTGCCCTAAAACCATTCTGTTCACCATGGTATAGATACAGTTTATAAAGAAACTAATATATAGCACTATTTGATAAGTTATCTTGTAGAACTACGACTGTGAGAACATGTTCACAATGAGAAATGAAAACAAGCTAAATGTTTTATGTACAGAGTTGCTTCATTCAGGTGTTAGGAATGATATCCAGCCTTAATTCCCCAGCTCCAACCTGTCTTCATCCCCATGATGGGTATTACTAGTGGTACATAAAATGGCAAACATGCTGCGTCCATTCTGCTAGCTCCGACACAAAGAAACGCGTGTGAATGTTGTTGTTTGCCATTTTGTGTCACTATTAATCCTCACTATAGGGGTGAACACAGAAAGGTTGGAGCTGGGGAATTAACATGTAAGAATATAAAACAAAAAATCTAATGCATTCAGTCTTATAAATAGCAATAAACAATTCTATCCAGCTGCTCTGTACAGTATATATAAAATATGATCAAGGATTACCTATTAGAGACACGATTCAACCAGTGTTTCAGTCCATGTTTATTAACTGTATTTGGATATTCTGCTGAGTTCCCTTTCTTTGTCTGCCAACCAAGCTGAGGTGATGGCGATGAAGCGACGAAACGAATTGATGATATTGGAAAGAAAAGCTCATTAAAATTTATTTCTCCCTACTGTTCTCTTGTTGATGAGTCAGACGTAGGCAATAAATTTCAAAGTCATCAATATATTATATTTTATGAGTGTGACACCGGGATGGGGCAAGAAAACTGCACTCATTGGGCCCAGCATCAAGAAAGCATAACACAAAGAGAAACAGAGATGGGAAGTGTTGTATTATGCTGATAAAACTTGTCAAAGTTCTTATTTTTCTTTCAGACTGAGAGTTAAAGAAGGGAAAGAAATGATAAGAGGGTAAAGGAGGCTGGCATAATTAATATGTTGATAACTTTCACTAAAGTTTTTTCTTTCAGATTAAGAGTTAAAAAAGGGAAAGAAATGATTCGCGGGTAGAGAAGAGTGGAATAATTATTATACTGATATGTCAAACATTTTCACTACCTGCGATTCTACGAAGATACTCATCACATCGATATCCAGAGTTTCGCTGGCAAAGCCATAAGCAGTGTATCCTCTATGCGCGATCTTCTTAATATCGGCACCACACTCAATCAGAAATTTGGCCATGTCTGTGTGCCTGTTTATAAGTAATCACATTAAAATTTCACATACTATAATGTTTCACTGATTCTAATTTAAAGACAAGTGTTTTATTATTCATTTTTATACATACTCTTTCTTTGCCAGTATTATTATTATTATCATGAGCCAAGCAACAAGCCCAGCTAGAATAAGTCAAAGACTATTGACTAGATGACTCCAGCAGGGAAAGTAACTTGGCAAGGAAAAGGAAAAAGAGAATACAGAAAAAATTAAAAGGTATAAAATGGAATAACTCAGCTTTGTTATACTGGCAAAAGGCCATTATAATTAAAAAAAATTCATCATCAAAGTCTATAAAACATATTTATAGTAATTTATACAAAAATGATGTGGACAGCAGAGACTTCTCGATATTAAAGGGAGAAAAAAGCAGATAATAAGCTGCTGACGAATGACATTTTCAAATTCACACAGTTAATATCACTTGCATTATGGGGTAACAATATTGGTATATTAGCCCAACAAAAATCAGTAAGTTAAACTAAGAACAAATCGGGATTACCTGATGTATAGTTCTAAAGTTTAATCTTCGCAAGGCTTAATTTAGCTTTTTACTTTCATAATGTGTGACACTTGTACAGGCCAGGAAAATTGCTTCATCAAGCTAGGGCACAAAGAAAATTTATATAAAAAAGAAAGAGTAACAGAGATGGGGAGTGCTGTGATTTGCTATATACGAAGGAATACTAAGAAATATGTAACAAGCACTCCCGCATATTCAATGTAGATGTAAGCGGTGGCCGACGTGGCTGGGTGGTAACGTGTATGACTTTGATTCGTTGGGTCGTAGGTTCAAGACCCGCCAAGGTCAGAAGTTTGAAAGGGCATTCACTCAGGGTAATACTTGCACTTGCCAAAACTCATGTCCCTTGAAAGAAGGCACTGTTCCAGCCTTTAATAGAAAAGGGAGTCCGTGATATAAAACTGCATCATTCGGTGTAGATGTAAGTTATGGATAATGAATCATACTGAAGGATGACTTAACATCAAGCTGTCCTGGCCAGTCCTATTTATGTCCAAAAGTCCTTTAGCTGTAGAATTGCAGTGGGTGGCTGTTGCCATAGGCCAACCTACTACTGGCTACTGTGTATGGCATGCATGTCTGTATCTATCTGCATATATTACAATTAGAGAGATAGAAGCAAATGTGGCCACCGGGCTGAGTTGGTAATGATTACAACTTTGATTCGTCGGGTCGGGGTTTGCGGCCCGCCATGGTCTGGGGTTAGAAAAGGTATTTACTCAAGGTAACAGTTGCACTTGCCGAGATTCAAGTCCTTCGTAAGAAGGCATTGTCCTAGCCCTTAGTAGAAATGGGAGTCCATGATGTAAAACTGATCACAGATAGATAGAAGCAAGTTTATTTTTTATTGTCATTTTTTTTTTTTGCTGAGGTCATCCAGGTAACCCAAGCAGAAGGCAATACGTATAAATAAATAAAAAAGTTAAGAAACTAAAAAAGGAAATCTACCTATGATAAATAGCTTGCATGAGGGCTGTCCACCCATTTTTCTGATCCTGAGCATCAATGGGTGTACCATACAGTAACAAGATTTTTGCAGCCTGGATGTGACCAAACATCGCCGAGACCATAAGTGGCGTGGCACCGTCAGCTGTGACAATTTTACTCTGACTGGGGTCTGTCAGGAGAATCTCTTGTAGGGACTTAACGTCTCCTCTCCGCGCAGCTTCCATTATATCATAACCAGCACCTGGGGCAATTGCTTAATTAGTTAAGGAGCACTGATAATATAGTATACTATCTAGGGCAGTTGTGTAATTAATAATAATGAACACTGATAATACAGTATTCAATATATTATAAATCACTTAAAAGCACATTTTATCTCTTTCCCAGAAAATTTTTCCAAATACTTTGCTATTCCCGACAAAATAAGTGAAAAAAAAATTGAGAGATGTCATTTTTGATATGTCTTCCCTGTTACTGAGATGATGTAAATAGGGTTGGCGGGTGTATGATTAAAACGATAATAATCATCTCTACTTATGAAGGCTAAGAGAGAGCTAGAATAGATGCAAATACTTGTTAAAAGCGTAATTTAATTTAATGACTCTTTGACAAGATATATCGTCCTTGCAGGAATAGTCAGATAGGCAATATCATATGTCATCGTTGCCGGGGAGGAGGTTAACGTATAGAAAAGAAAGGGCTATTAAATTTGCTCCAAATACCCATGTATGAAATCTAGCCAACAATAAGTCAGTTAGCACAGTCAATATCTCAAAATTCTATTAAGAACCTATATGATTAATTAGCTAACAACTGAAGCAATTACCTCATCAACATAAAGTATACCTCAACTAATCAAAATAATGCAGAATAGACAAACATATTTCTTAATGAAGCTATCATTACGGATAATAAGCCTAGATGATTGCACAGGTGTATATTTTTATACTTTTTATTTAAATTAAGTAGAAGGAAACCAAGCATAACAAAACCTAAACATATACAGTATTCACTATAACAAATACTGTAGAGGATGCTTACCTCTCAGATCTAACCTGTCTACCTTCAACCGCAGCAATAAAAGAAAAATACAATGATGACCAACCTTTTTTCTTCTGTTTCGTTGTTTTCTTTCCAAGGAAATTGGCTATATCAGGTCTGTTACAAGACACAGCAACATCTAAAGCAGTAATATCGTAGGCACTGGTTGCGTTTGGATCGGCACCGCGATCTAAGAGAACTTGCGCAGTGGACGTGTTTCCTCCTGATGCACTAAACATGAGTGGTGAGATACCTAAAAGAGAATATTTAATATTGACTAAAATGCGAATTATTCAAGAGCATATTGCCATAAAGAATGAAACTTCAGTATTACAACCCAATATAAGAATTCTACTTTTGAAGCAAAATTTATATACTGTATTATATTTTCATGCTCTCTATTAGGGAAAAGAACAGACTCTTATTTCTCATTCTTAAACTCATCAACTGGAAGATATATTCATCAATCATTTAACAGATGATGAAAAACTTTCCTCATGGTACAAGAACTTTGCTATCAGAGAAATGAAACATACATACAGGAATTATATGAGGAAAGCTAGACATCTGTTCTACTGGAGAAGGATATGTCGTTTGCCATTTTATGTCAATCTTAATCCCCATTTGAATGGGGGTGGACACAGAAATAAATAAATAGTATAAAACACTGAATAATATAAGCAGATAATATTATGAGAATAAACCTAAGTAAGTAAAGATCTAGAAGAATAAACGAGTTGTAGGAGTACTGTACCCTGTGGTGTCAAAAAGAACAATAAATTTATACAAACCTATTTTAGGGATAGACTTGTTGGCACTAACACCTTTATCCAAATACAGCCGCACCACTGCATCATTACCGTGTTGAGCAGCGATCATTAAAGGTGTGATCTGACTAGAGAACATTGATATCTCTGGGTCATACGTGGCACCTGCATCTATTAATGCACGTATTGTTCCCATGTGACCACTAACTGATGCGAGCATCAAAGCTGTCATACCTGTCAGAAAATATGTATATAAAGATGACTGGTAAATGCAGAGCCAAACAGATAATTTTAAGATAAGATTCTTCTGTACAGAGATGACCTGTTACCTTGAGCAACATCAAGGTTTAGATGAAAGACCCAGATTAGTTTTGGGAGCGTAGAAATATAATCTCTCGTCTTTTGACAGTTATATAAGGTATGGGTTAACATATATTTGCGTATACAATTAGCTTGTGAGATATGTATACAGTATTCATTTTGTTTCTCCAATTTGTAAATGTCCATTTGCATATAAAGTTGTCATTTATTTTATGCCATTAATTGGGTCCACCACTTCCAATGTAAATACAAAATTTCCTATAGTCAAAACCCTTGCATATAATTTATTCCTAACCTCCTGTATACTTTGAATTATCCCCTAGATACTATATTATACTTAAACTTGAGTAGTAAAATTTTAATTTATATAAACACAATACTGAAATAGCTGTGATGAATTTTCTTGAGATTAATATTTGGATTTTTTTTTTTTATTTTCCAACAGAATAAGTTCAATCAAAACCTCAGTTTTAAACCGTGTTAGACGAGGAACAACTGCAATAAAACGTAAATTGAATGAAACACTACACACCTAATCTGTTGCTTACATCTACAGGAGCACCAGCACTGATGAGAAGAGAGACAATGTCTACATGACCATGTCGAGCTGCTTGCATCAGTGGCGTCCAGCCCAGATTATTAGTAGCCTCCCAGCTGGCACCTTGTGCCAACAATAGTGATAAAACTGCCTTGTGGCCGTTGGCTGCGGCAATGTGGAGAGGAGTGTTGTTGTCATGGTCTGGAGCTTCTATGTTGATTCCTATAATAATAATAATGATAATAATAATATATTTCATGCATACAGACTTTCCCTGTCAGGGTTCTCAGGGAAGAGACAACCAAAGAAACACAACAGCCCCCCAAAGTAAAACCCTCAAATCATAAGCACTTGCTAACAGCATTACTTATGCACACAGTTTCTAACGAACATTTCCAAGCCATTGTCAAATGGCAAACTTCAAGATCTGGCTCCATGTATTTACAACTTTACCCTGTACTGCAGTGGTCAGAGTGCTCAACTTTGGAATGACAAACCCATGTTTGAGCCCAATGCTTGGCACTAGGAAAGGCATCCATCCTTGATGCCCCAGTTCAAGCCTATCTGTGTCTACTCCCATTAAGAAGGGAACTAAATGTGACACAAAAAACTTCTGACAACCAAATCAAACCTGTCCCAATCAAGACGATTTAATTTCTTTCCTTACTGATTGTCCAGGTTGCCATATTCATAAATTCAATTCAGACTGGCATTTCACTCATGAACACAATATCGATGAATGTATGAAAAGTACCTCTGACAAATGTGTAATGGGAACAGAGCAGCTAAAAATATAGTTATAAAATAATTAATGAAGCAATAACAGCATAGAATCAGTGTTTCACATCAAAGTAACATGAGGAAGCAGAATGAAAGATAGAAATTGTTAGCTAATATGCAAATTATTATATTCTATGAGAGATCATAAGTGTTATTAGTTAAGCTAAAACGAGTTTATCTGGCATTCTTCCAGAGTATTGTGTATCAATTAAAGTTTCACATAAAAAAAAAATCCTTAACAGAACACTAAAAAATTTTGCTCTGTGATTTACAGATAACACACTGACTTATTCTTAGTGCCTTCCATCTATACAAAAATCTCATTAATTCTCCTGAAGAATATCTTTTCATTTTATATTTAATATCTATTCCTTAATTTCACTGAGAATTACCGGATTCAATTGAGGCTTTTATATATTCGATGTCACCTTCTTCTGCTGCTCTGTGAAGTTCCAGTACTGGATCTGCTTCCATTGCTGTTATTCATACTACAGAATTCCATACAAAATTAGTCCACTGGATCTGCTTCCAAACTTGCTATTTAAACCTCTTCTTTCACTCTGAAATTAGGTCAAAATTATATTGGAAATGTCTTTATATGAACGTGACACAGGGATGGATTAAGAAAATTGCCCTCTTCAAGCCCGGGCAGCAAGAAAACATAATGCAAAGAGAAAAAGAGATAGGAAGTGTTGGGAATTATCAGATGTGAATGGATAATAAGAGATGTGTAATGAATACACCAGAATATTTGGTGCAGATACAGGCATAGGAAAAAACGTAACTGAAGGAAGACTTAACATCAAGATGTCCTGGCCAGTCCTATTAAAGTCCAAAAGTTCTATAGTTGTAGTATGTTATGTCCCATACGAGGGCTTAGTTACAGTGTAGAAGTAGTGTTTACTGCTTAAGGATTTTTCAGTATTATCTAATCAGACATCATAGTGGAATTATACCTTCCAAAATTAGTTTGTTTTTCTAGATAATTAAGCCAGGTGTGTGAAAGTAAACATTTACCAGATTCTATATACATCACAAACTAGTCCGGAGGACCCCTATGGTAATTCTTGAGAAAACGAGCCAACAAGTACTTGACCTAATATACAATGGATAATAGGTCACAATAACCTAGCCCATCTCAAAGGTACTGTGCAAAGATTTGTACCTCGCGGATTGGTCGGTGCAGCGACCGTTTCTTCCCATCTTCCTCTTTCTGTCTTTCCTAATTCCTATGATCTATCAGTCTTCAAAATGCGGATCTATCGTCATCTCAGGGCCTAATCCTCCATATCTCTAGGTCCTCAGTAGTTTTTTCTTTTGTCTGTCGTTTTCCTTTGTGTAACATTACCTCATCTCTGCCTTGTCCTTAAACTTTTTCTTTTCCTTCGTCTTGGTGTTTTCTCGTGCCCGGGTCTTTATTGATGAGGGCAGTTTTTGCCTGTCCCTGTGTCACACTCATGAAAAAAAATAGTTCTTATTTTACACGACTCACTAAACACCACAACATAGTTTCACCATAGAATTCACTAAATATACAATTACCATAATCTTCAGTATAAAAAAGGAATGGTTGAGTCAAAGCAAAACTTTGATTTTATGTGAGCGGAATATACGAATATATATTGAATATTAATTAATATATACACATCACTAGGCACCAGGACTTCAACATGATTTTTGGCATGTAAACAAACCATGGACGTGTTCGGATGTCACCCCTATCAATTATATAAAATATTTGTATTTTTGTTAAATTTAACTTAACTATAAACAGTTAAAAACATTTGTAAATCTTAAAAAAAATGTAGAAGTATTTTAAATTTGGTTATAATATTATTTTTGAGGATAATATCTTTAATCATTTAAAAAATAGTATCATCATATGAATCGGACGAGCTTTTGATCAGCTGAGGAACACCTGGCGACTAATGTAAACAAACCAGAAGAAGAAGAAGAATTAAGGTCACATGTACCTCTTTTATTTTGTCAGTGTATGCGATCTGTGTGATATTTAGGTAGTGTTTAACCTAAGAAATTCATTAAAGCGTATCAGAACACTATAATTTGTAAGTATAATTACTTTGTTTTAGTTGCTACATGGTAAAAATTATATATTCAAGACATCGGTACCTGATTTTTTTTTGTCTTCTCTGTAATTTACGAAATATTTTTTTTTTAACTGGATATTCTTAAAAAGAAAAATGCCACTTCATAGGGAGATAAGTGTAATTTTAAAATTTTACCGTATGGCTATTTACTCAGTTCATATGATGTTTGGAAGTGAATTAAGAATCGGTACATGATATTTTATATATATTTTTACTCTTAGTTGCTTCAAATTTTGAGCTTCTTTATATATTAAAGAAGTTAGTATTTAACATTATCTCAATTACTTCAGTTAGACATTTGGGGAGTTGCGCCCATAATTACCATCAAATGTTGTTAGGTTTTGTTAGGTTAGGTGAGAAAGGTCTAGGGGCAAAGCCCCCCAGTTATGGAAAATTACTTTAAGAATACTCCCATCACAAATTTATATTCTGAAATGTGATTTTGCTTAAAATGTTGTATGTGAAATCATCAGTGTCTTAGATATTTTGTTAAATATTTACTTTTACACTCCATTTAGAAATAAATTTGCAGAAATTTATTTTGCAAGGTTGGGATAGTACACCCCCAGTTAAGAAAAGGATTTGATTATCAAACTCAATAGTTTTTTTATTATTTTCTAGATATTTTTCAATGTTTTATGTTTTCATTTCATACGTTTGGGATGTTAAATAAACATTTACCATTGTTTCCATTAGATATGATATGTTGGGTATACAGGATCTAAAAATTTCCATTTTTTGGGAGAATTGACAAGCATTTCTGTCATTTTACATGGAAAAATCATCAGTGTAAACACATACCATGATTCAATTTCACAATTGCTACTACCCTAGTCATAACTTGATTTCATTACCTATGTTTTAGTTTTGTTAAGGAACATAAGATCCGATTGGGGTATTTCGAATTTAAGTTCATTAGACCTAAATTTTACTTCATATAGAAGTCAGAGTAATCCTTAGATTTAGGTAACAAACCAGTCCATTTCTTATTACATAAGAATTAGTAAATATGTAGGTCCAATGAAGGAATAACACAACGATTATTTACAGTATTTTTTGAGAATATACTATTAGTATTATATGCATGTTATACTATATCCTCCTTTAAGAGAATTTGTTTTTATTAGTGTATTTTAAAGATAATCATAAAAACCAACCACCATTATCTTTGTTTGTGTGAGGGTACAAATCTAACCAGGTTTTGTCACATTTCAAAGTTACATTTATGTTAAAACACTATCAGTCTCAAAAAACTATATTTTTTATGACTTTCTTGGTACACCACAGGACTTAACTCTGAACTCACCTTGTTCTTTTTATTTGAAAAGGGAAAATTTTCACTCAGTCATATGGATGTGAGAAATATAGGTATCGAGATGAACCTCCTCATTTAGAAATAAGGGACACCTGTTTATTTCAGACTTATGTTAGTCTAGGTTAGATATTATTGAGAAGAGTGGTTTCCTTAAGAGAGGATTTGATCTTCTAGATTAGGAGTGACCTTCAAGTCCGACAGTGACCGAGTACAGTACAAATATAGAAAATAAATTTCAGTTGCCGCAATCCCTTTATAAGAAGGATGGTCGAGTCTAAGCACACACACTTATCGGAATCCGACATACTTCAGTCACTCCTCTTTGCTCCTAAGGGTGAAAGGGTCATCACAGATCCCCCATCATCTTCCTGCTTGGGTCATTCAAACTGTAATATTGAGTACTTTAAAGGTTAATAATTAAGTTCAGTACCTGTGATTTAGAAATTGGGAACACAAAGTTAAATATTCGTTTAGGTTATGTATTCGAGATTGGGAGGAAAGGAGGGTACAGCTCATTATTCCCATAGTCATATTTGAAATCAAAGTGATTTTTAACCATAGTTGATGGATATATGACCCATAACTCACAGCAAAATTTTAGAGTACTTGAAAATCACAAAGGAATGAATGGTATGTTTGTTGTAAAGTATTTGATGTAGTCTTGAAGCTATATTGATAAAGTGACAGATATGTAGGCTAAGCAATGATTTGAATCAACGCTGTCTTCATATTCACATCGAAATAAGTACTAGTACTTTATGAGTTCATATTCACTTTGATTTGAAGTTTAGTAAACGGTAGGTTTCTGTGAATGGAGGCCGCAGTAGTGCAGTAGTAAAAGCGCTCGGGAATTGGCAAACCCATGTTTGAACCCACAGCTGGGCATCCAGTCTTATTTCTCTAGCTCCACCCTCTGTGTGTCCACCCCCATTCGAGTAAGGACAAAATGTGACGTAAAAAACGGTGCTAGATTATTGTACAGTGAAATGTTTATGTAGGAAAGATTGGAGCTTTGACCTTAGCGTGGGTAATCAGTGCTTTCCACAGGAAGTAAAGAAGTAAAGGTTTGCCAGCACTTTCTTGTAGCATTTATCTTACTTGGGTATTTATAGATAAACAAACTTTAACTAAGCAACCAAAAATGACCTACTTTGGGTATTACACAACATTTTCAGTATATATAAGAGAATATAATTATTTTGATTACTTAGGGAAAACAAATACCTCAATGCTTACAAGTATGTTTAACTGCTCTTCTTCAAAGTTAATATATTTAAGAGTACATTTATTACTTTCAGTAGGTATTTGTGTAGCTGAGCCCATAACTACTCTAATGTTGTTAGGTTCCATTAAGTTAGGTTAGGTTACCTCTGAAGATAAGTAAGACAGATATACTTGAAAGCGCTAAGGTACTTTGATGTGTCCTGTTGTCTCATCATTATCAGAGTAAATATATTTATAACATTCATGTACGTCCTGTGAAGTAGATTCATAGGAGAGTATATTCTGAAGAATTACCTATATAAGTTCATAAGCTCAGAGAATTAGCTTTTTATATACACGCAAGTCTTTATGACTGAAGTCAGAGCATAGAGTTGCTCTCTATCTGATAAACATATTTTATATAATTTTGCTTGGTCTAGGATTGAACTTGCGATTAAATGCAGATATATATATATATATATATATATATATATATATATATATATATATATATATATATATATATATATATATATATATATATATATATATATATATATATATATATATATATATATATATATATATATATATAATTGTGATTTGTATGGATTAATTTGTATTGTACAGTATTTGATTTGTTTAGACTAATTTTAGTAGTTGTATATTTAAAAAATAATATTAAAACCTTGAGATATGGCTTGTAAATAAATAATCAGTGAATGTAGAAGTAATATTGAATACGCTGTGGGAGTTTATTGTACATTATTTTATTTTATTTCACAATCTCTTAATGTTGTCCATTGAGCTCTCAGGAAGCATATTCTGTTTTGTTGGTGTACCTGTACATGGTTTTAAGCAGTACAGTCTTTAGTAATGTGTCTGCTTGTATGAGGTTGATAGCTCAGAAAGGCTGGGCAGTGCAGATAAAGTTAACGTTGAAATTGTCTACAACAAGAGTAATATAATTCATATCTTGCCTAACAGCTTTCAGATTAGATTACTTATTACGTTGTTATTCCTTTTTGTCATCGGGACACACAACTTCGTATACCTGTCTTGTCTTTGTCGCTGTTACAGTATTGTACTTGTTCTCAGTCACAGTCATGTACTGAAGATGCGTGGAATATGCTGTGTGAGTGATGTACTGAGGCAATGTGGCGATACGCGTGATGTATTCTGGAATCTGTCAGAAAAAAAGATTAGAATAATATGAGTATTCTTGAATCTAAGAAAACAGGAATATAGTGAGGGTTTTATTTATTTTATGTATCGTGTTCTCTCGCTAGGGTTGATAATATACCTACAACCTAAGGTTTTGAATGTTTTTATATTTTTTGTTGTTGTTGCCTTCTCGTACCAGGGCTAGCATGATAGCAAACAGTCAAACTTACTTCAGTCTCAAATTGTAAACATATCCTCAGCATCACAGTTTTGCACTTTATTTAGTAAACAAGAGCAAGCTAGTTTGTTTGCATAATTGTATGAGCACAATTAGTCCCCATTTGAATGGGGGTGGACAAAGATAGGTTGGGGCTGCAGAATTAAGGCTAGATGGCCTACTAACACCCTGCAGTTGGCTAAAACATGGGTTTGGCATTCCCAGAGCCGAGTGTACTAACCACTGTGCTACCCCCATGTAAAGGACATGCATTCAGTATTTACTATCACTTAGTTATTATTAAACTCTGTTTTTGTTATAATTTTATTGTGAATAAATGCGGTCATTGTGTCTCACGACTGAAAATGCTTGTCCTATTACCTTGTGGGTGACCCAAGCAGGTTGGTAGGAGGAATTGTGGCACCCCTTAATTCCCAAGGAGCTAAGAGGAGTGATCAAGGTATATTAGCTTCTGGTGAATGTGTAAGCTTTGACTCTACCACCCCCTTACAACAGGATTTACAGTCGTTGCACATGTACGTATGAACGTGTGTATGTAATTTTCAACTATATCTCTTTAATTTTTTGTACCTAACTCACATTTTGTGTTTGAGTGACGTAATACGGTATAGACTCCGTATACAGGATGAGCTGGGTCATAAGATGAGGGACATTGTAATATATTGACGATTCCCTGAAAATATATAGAGAAGAAGGTTGATAGGTCAGCTAAGTATTATTATTATTATTATTATTATTATTATAAATTAGTTTTGACAATAAGATACCATGAACATAAGGGGCTGAGTTTTAGAACTAACACACACCTGACAAGACCTCTGGCATCAAGCATTAGGGAACACTGCTATGAAAAATGTAAGTGTGATTTCTCAATAAGCGATATTAAAATAGCTTACAAAGGAAAAGATGAGACTGAAATTAGAAATGCAGAATCACTTTTGATTAAAAGAGAGAACTCGAATTAAATTTATATTGCTCAAGCTATCCTTTAAAAATATTCTAATGTGGTCCATTGCAGTAACTTTTAAATTTTTTTTGTATTTTTAATTGGATTCTTACATGCGTATGTATATGGACATGTAAATTTTTTTATTT
Source organism: Halocaridina rubra (assembly GCA_037179515.1). Taxonomy (NCBI): domain Eukaryota; kingdom Metazoa; phylum Arthropoda; class Malacostraca; order Decapoda; family Atyidae; genus Halocaridina; species Halocaridina rubra. Next base: position 43,782 of record JAXCGZ010006002.1, read on the forward strand.
TTTATTTTCTTTATTTGTTCTTGTACATATATTGAGTTTTGCTGTTTTGTTCTGTTTTTGTAGGTGTAGGCATGAATATGAACTAAGTGTAGAAGACAACTGGAATAAAAATTTGAAAATGTATGGGCTGGTGATCGTTCTACAATTCCTTATTATTATTATTGCTCAGAATATTTTAGCATTGATATATGATATTCTCACATGATTCATATTCGCTAAAAAAATTTTTTTGGTCTGCATAACTCTCTACCATGAAAATAGGAATCTTTAACCAGAGGTAGCCATAATTTTCCAGCTCCAACCTTTCTGTATCCACCCTCATTCTAATTGGGATGAATAGAGACGTATAAAACGACACTCAACCAGAAGTAAGGATGTGAGAAGGCCCTCTGGAAGCATTGCTGGAGACTTCGCATTATTGAAAGTAAAAATATACTATATAAAGTTAATATGAATTTTCGTTAATGTGCGTCTTGCTTAAATAATTAAATAATTTTTTCTTGAATGGTCTCAACACTTCCATATTTTTTTTTATTTGTTTGGGAGGTTTAGAGGTGCAGGTTAGATAATCAGTATAAATATATTTGACGCCCTCATATATTTATACACTTTTGCAATAAGTATCTGTGTGTAATTACCTAATTGTAGTTACTTAATATTGCTTACAGGAAAGAGCCCCAAGCTCGTAACTTCCTGTCTCCTAGTCGGTTCCATTTTGTAGTTAGTGATACTTATCATACTTGTCCTTAAACAAATGGATTGAGTTAGCATTAACTACCTCCTCACTTAGGGACTTTCAATTATCAACTACTCTTACACTAAAAAAGTATTTCCTTACATCCTGCAAAGAAGTTTTCTTACAAGCTTCAAACTATGACTTCTAGTTCTAGTGCCAGTTATATAGAAATATCGATTCCTATCCACTCTGTCATAACCTTGAAGAAATATAAAAACAGTCTCCATATCCACCCTCATTCTTCTAGCTTCGAGTGATGGTAAGTCTAATTCCCTCAGCCTCTCATCATAACTGAGATTGCGTATTTCTGGCACCAATTTTGTGGCACGTCTTGAAACTTTTTCCAGCTTAACTACGTGCTTTTTCAAGTGTGGATTCCAAAATGGGTCTGCATGCTCAAGCTTTTGCCTCACATAGGTTACATAAATATTTCTGAGCATTTCCTTGTCCATGTGCCTGAAGGCTACCCTTACATCTGCTAAGAGAGCATATGCTGCCCTTACTATGCCATTTATATCCATTTTTGGAGACAAATCTGCCAGTATGTTTACTACTAGATCTCTCTCATTCTTTGTCTCTTGAAGTTCTGCTCCTGCCATTGAGTAGTCAAGCTTGGGCCTTCTTGCACTTGTACCCATTCTCAATACCTTACATATAGATGTATTGAATTTCATTAGCCACTTTTTTGACCACTCATGCAGCTAAGCTTGAAAAAAGTTCAAAGACATGCCACAAAACTGGTGCCAGAAATATCCAATCTCAGTTATGATGAGAGGCTGAGGGAATTAGACTTACCATCACTCGAAGCTAGAAGAGTGAGGGGGGATATGGTGACAGTCTTTAAATTCCTTCATGGTTATGATAGAGTGGATAGGGATCGATATTTTCATATGGCTGGCTCTAGAACTAGAGGTCATAGTTTGAAGCTTGGTAAGAAAACTTCTTTGCAGGATGTAAGGAAATACTTTTTCAGTGTAAGAGTAGTTGATAATTGGAATTGGCTAAGCGAGGAGGTAGTTAATGCTATCTCAATCCATAGTTTTAAGGACAGGTATGATAAGTATCACTAAGTATAAAATGGAAGCGATCAGGAGACGGGAAGATATGAGCTTTGGGCTCTTTCCCGTAAACACAATGAGGTAATTACAGAGGTAATCACATACATACATACATACATACATACATATATATATATATATATATATATATATATATATATATATATATATATATATATATATATATATATATATATATATATATATATATATATATATATATATATATATATATATATATATATATATATATATATATATAAATAAATATATTATATATATATATATATATATATATATATATATATATATATATATATATATATATATATATATATATATATATATATATATATATATATATATATATATATATACACAAGTACTTTCTCACTTTCTCTGTATGCCAAGAAATTAACTATAAGAAGGGGAGTATAATCCTTAGGCAACCAAACTTTTGGCGTAATTGCGAAACACCGTTTTCTGCATCCAGATGGTTACAGGCTCGCAATGTGCATCTTTCTTGTAATTTCCATTGATACCGATTTTGATCGAACTCCAGACAACCATACAGGTCAAAATTACTCTCTGTAATTAATAATACAAAAATCTGAGAAAATTATTTGGGTTAGAGTATATTTTGATGAATGCAAAGTTGAATTGCTTTATGCATTTTTTTTTTTATCAGAAGTTAATTTATGTTTCATACACATCTTATATATCAAGTGAATTAATTTATTTGGGATTTTGAATAACGATGGAACTAGTGCCCGACTATATAGCTAGGGGCCAAGCCTCCTCTCCAATCATGTGTACCCAGTGATCTCCAGGCAATGACTGAATAATACCAACCTGCCCATGTAATTATCAAATTTAATCAGTAAGAACATGATACAGTGAAAACTTATCCAACCCCTGGCCGGGATTGAACCTGAGGCAAGTGTATTACCATCCTCAGTCACTACCGCTGAGCCACAGTGTCATTAAATCTTCTAAATCTCTACCTGTACTTACTTTCATAGTGTATTTGAGATGCAGTTCTTGAAGGTCTTCATATGCGTTATTTTTATAAATTAGTCTTTCACTATATTTTTATCTGAAATTAAATCAAGACAACTTATTTATTGACCTAAAATATATAAAATGGCTGATACAAAACAACTGCAATATTGTTGTAAGCATGGTTCAGTTATGCAGAAATTTTTACTATGGGGCAGACTTTTTTAATATTTTATAAAATGGAGTCCACAAATGTGTTATATTGTTAGACAATTAGACTTATTTACGGAGCAATAAAAATCATGTACTCTGTATAGCATTAAATGGCATGAATATTAATGTTTGTTAAGAGTTCTTATTACCCTGTGGGTGGCCTAAGCAGATTGATAAAGGAGAATTGAACCAGCCCTTTATCTCAAAGGAGCTAAGAGGTGTGATCGAGGTATATTAACTTCTGATGAATGTGTGCTTTGACTCAGCCACCCCCTTACAAAGGGGATTGCTGCCATTGTGTTTTATGGATGTACTTGCTGTGACTTCCTGGCTTGAATGTATTGTGATGTTATCAATTCTCTAGACTGTAATTACTACTGAAATGCTGTTGAAGTGAACAAGTACAATAAATGCAGTTAGTTTTTTATAATCATGTATAAATATATCAAATTACTTTCATAAATACCAAATTGGAGGCCTTGATATACAGTTCTACTATATATGCAAACCTTCAGGTTAGCAAAATCAATGTTGTCAACATTAATTATCTGTATTGGAAATGTAAATAGTAAATAGAACTGTTCCTAATATCAGTATTTATAAATGGACTCTTTCATTCTTTACAGCCTTCCGCACTTGTCTTTGTTGACGACCTTTAGGGCAAGGACCGGAATGGTATATGCAGGGGGTACTTAAGCCACAGGTAACATACCTAATTTATTTGTTTGTTCTCATGTACTTTACATTAGATTTACTTATCTCTTTTGTGTAGATATTGTTATAGGATTTCATAGTTTTTTATAAAACGCTCAGTGACGTTGATGAAGTTTTTGTAAAATGGTACAATGTCTTCTCTATTTTGGGAACATGTTTTCTACGCTGGTATATGTGTTAAAAGTTATTATTAATTGAAATTACCTGGACCCACGAGTTTATGTTTTTAGAATGATGGAAGTGAACTTAACTGCATGCTGCTAATTTATAGTTTGAGTTCACATCTAACAAGTTGCAATCCTCCCCATCTATATTTCTATTGCTTTATGAACGGGGACTAATTTTGACGCACATAACAGTGCATTATTATTTAACATATTTAAGAGCAACAGCCAAATACGTACTGTATCCATATTTGCTGTGTTAGTTTGGATTGCGTGTTTGGTTTGTATACGCAATCGTATAACCTTGTGTAAATATCTCTTCTAAAGTTTTATTTTGATAATTTGTTTATATTTGTTTGTTTTTAAAGCATGTTGATTTTTGATAAGAAAGTTGTTGTTGTTGTTTGATATGTCACATATTATCCCCAGCCAATTGGGGGTAGACGCAGACTGGTTTGAGTTGAGAAGTTAATGCTGGGGGCCCATTCTAATGCCCCGCATTGTGTTCATACACTCGTTTGTCACTTTCAGTCAAGTGCTGTAACCACTGCACTACTGAAGTCCCAAGTATTGATAGGAAAGTAATGAGTAAGATATAAGAGTAAGTTTTGATGTAAAAGTTGTTATTTAAATTATTACATACGTTTTGCATTTAAGTTGTAAAAAAAGTTGAAGCAAATCCTAAAATAACAGGTGATTACCTATTTGTACAGGGATATGCATATTGGTTGTTTGCAATTTTATGTGTCATCGTTAATCCCCATACGAAGGGGGGTAGATATAGAGAGGTTGGAGCTGCTGAATTAAGGCTGGATACCCTTCCAAATTCCCCAATTGGAAGCAGATGTGGGATTGTCACATTCCGAGTCGTGTACTCTAACCACTACACCCCTCCTAATGATAAAAGAATACCCACAGGGTATCCCACAGCAACGGGGTAGCTAAGATATTGATATAGATTTCAAGATACATATTTGCAGTATTAAAAAAAACGATTTGCAGTAGCGCTGTGGTTAGAACACTTGATTGGGCATTAGGAAAGGGATTCATTTCCCCAGCTCTGACCTATCAGTGTCCATACCCATTTGAATGTGGATTAATAGTGACACATAAAATGGCAAACAAAAAGACATATATATAAATAGCCAACCCAGGAAGTCTGAAATTCAGTACATCAAGATGGTGTATATATTATCTGTATGCAAGATCGTCTTTGTGATAAAGAGGAGAGGAAGTTGGTTAACATAGCAAGATGAAAGCATACATTGTTGGAAGTATTGGACCACAGGTGGAACAGTATCATGATAAATTGTGGCTTTAATAGAGTAAAAAATTGTTTACTCTCAACTCTTGTCATATAATTGAAGAAAGGTAACTAGTCATTGTTGTCCCTGGACATTTGCATACAGTATTTTTTTTATGACCCTGTGCATATACATTTCATACAAGATGTACATTTTCATCATTATATTATTGTGCCCAGAACAATTCCATACTAAAATTCTTAGGTTGGGTTAGGTTAGGTTAGTCTTAGCTTATGTAACATGTGATTTGTTACCCAGTAATAATTAACTGGAGTAAGAGACAAACAACATGGATGCAAAAATATGGGTGTAAAGCACCAGGGACGCCCTTTACCAGGGCGTATTTGACAGGGACGCTGTTATCCAAGACACAAATACCCCAAAACGAAATAAAGTCACTGGTATCGTATCGCACTTATGTCCTGTTTCACTTCCATTTCAGTACTGCAACACAAAAAGCACCAACGCTACTTTATGTATTTCTTGCTTTCGTTTTAGGAAAGTGAAATTTAATTTTGCATAATTGTACATTAATTAAATTTCAATTATACGCTAATTAATGGAGATAATTTGAATGTCAGACAGGGGATTTTTACATGCATGTAGTAATGAACTTTTTCTTTAGAGAGGTTTTAGAATTCAGCCTTAATTCCCCAGATCCAATTGGTTTATGTCCACCCCCATTTAAATGGGGATTAATAGTGACACATGAGAATGGCATTATATTACTGTTCCACTCTAGACTCCCTACATCTATTGGTCTATTTTCTGAACCTATTGAGTACACAGTGCCAAGTACTTGAGGGGTGTCACTCCCGTCTCTGGTTCTGCAAGTGGCTCTGATGAAGGGGAGTTGTACTAGCTACTTTTGAGAATTGAATCTGGGACTTCCCGGGTCGACATTTCTGTGATATTCATTAAATTGTTCTTTACAATACTAAATCAGAAGTGTAATAAATTTTTTTTTTCTGCAGTTACATAGCAGTAAAAGTTTTCAACTCAAGAAGTGGCAAACCCATGTTCGAGGCCACTGCGGGGCATTAGGAAGGGAATCCATCCATAATTCCCCAGCTGCAACCTGTCTCCACCCCAATTAGAATTGTGGATTAATAGTGATATAAATTGGGAATAATAATAATAATTTATCCTGTGGAGTAAGAAAGTGGAAGGAATGTTAATGGCGTTTTTTTGGTCCCATAATCCCTGACAACTCATCAGCCATAATGAGTACATTAGTGGATAAGTCTCTTCATTTGTAGAACTAACAGTGCCTTGGTATGAAAATAGGCACATCATTCGCGTGTCTTTAGGTCTTGGGGAAATAAATTTTTAATTTTATTTATTGATAAAGCTTCCTTTGGGGTGATTCATGAAATGTTTTGCATTCAGGGTTGCCAGACGTTTGAGCTTAAAAAGAACAGTCATATATATATATATATATATATATATATATATATATATATATATATATATATATATATATATATATATATATATATATATATATATATATATATATATATATATATATGAGAGAGAGAGAGAGAGAGAGAGAGAGAGAGAGAGAGAGAGAGAGAGACCTTTTTATCTGAAGAAATGACAGGTAGGCCTCAAAAAGGACAGACTGTCCTTAAAAGGACACACCTGGCAACTCTGTTTGCATATCTTTCGGAGTAATGGGATGGGGGTTGTTTAGGGGATTTGAGGTTACGGGAAGGGGATATCATAGGGTGGGGTTTATGGTAGGGGGAGTGGTTTGTCTTAATTACTTCTATGATACTAGGTGTAGTAGTTTAATAATTGGCGCGTTCATTTGGTTGGAGGTATAATTTTGCTCTCTTTTTGATTCTAATATTAAAAGCTTTTTTTTTCGTTCATTTGTTTGTATGTGATTTTGTGTCTTATGGACGATGCCAAGAAAGGTTGAATTCGTATAAATATTTATGAACCATTAGCAATATTGCGTTCATTTAGTTTAAAGACGAGCTTGTTTTGAATGGTTTTGTGTTTTTTGTTGGCTCGTAATGAACTCAACCAAACGAAAGCAAGACCATTGTTATATCAGTTTCCCTATGCAATTATCATTGAACGTTGGTTTGGTTCAGTTGGTTTTGATTTATGAATTGTTTTGCGCTTGTTAACCTCATTAAAGTTCATGTACATCCGTTTCTTTACTACTTCTACTACTACTATTACTACTACTACTACTACTAATTATTATTATTATTATTATTATTATTATTATTATTATTATTATTATTATTATTATTATAATTATTATTATTATTTATTATTATTATTATTATTATTATTATTATTATTATTATTGTTATTATTATTATCATCATCATCATCATCATCATCATCATCATCATCATCATCATCATCATCATCATTATTATTATTATTATTATTATTATTATTATTATTATTATTATTATTATTATTATTATTATTTATTAAATGAACAATAACCTGATATATCTGGTGTATACTAGAAATTGTAAATTTTTTTTCGCCATCTGCATGTCATCTATAGATACCATGACAGATGGTTTTGAGATTAACAGACGGATTCTTCAGATGGTGATTTAGCGTTTTTTAACCACAAAAGGGCATTGCAACATTTTTGAAAGTATGGGAAAAAGTTATAGTTTAAATACTTTTACTTTTGGGTGATTGGAAGATAGGACATACAGCTTTAATTCCCCAGCTCCAACCTGTCTACCCATTCAAATTCGAATGGGGATTAATAGTGACGCATAACAACGTGATAGTTTGAAAACTTTTAGGCTCCTTTCACATGACCCTACCATGGTGGCGCCTCCAAGATATTTTGGTGGTGCCACCATGGTGGCATGACCATTTTTCATGGCCACCAGTAATACCACCAACAGAGATCAATCTCGTCATGGAGGTGGAAGAAGCAACAATTGCTGCGTGTGCAGCTTGCGCAAGCGGCGTAGGCCTAGGCGAAGAGAGAGAAGATATTGGATTCACCCTCTTCTGCAAGACCGATCAACGAAGGGATTATTTTGTTCACTATACAGTGATCTGCGTCAGAATCCCGACAAATTCTTCACTTATGTGCGAATGAGCATTGCATCTTTTGATGCCTTACTGGAGTGTTTACAAGATCAGTTGACAAGTGTGGACACAAACATGAGAGACAGCATAGCACCAGTGGAGAAGCTGCTAATCACATTGAGGTAAGATTATATGCAATATATTTTTGTGTTTGTTTATTTTCATGCAGTTTTATTGATGTAGTACAGTTTCATATAGAACAGTTTTACTGATATGCTTTTACAAACAACTTATATACCAACTTTGTTAAATGGTTAAAATAAGTTCAAACTCAGGCTCATAGCTGCTTCCAGAAAGTGACTCTGGTGACTGTACGTGCATTGACCCCTCAGTAACTGGTTGCAGTGGGGTAAATCTTCTGTTTTCGTAGTATGATTGATGGCCTTGATGCTGATATGGGATCACGTTGTTAGAAACATCCTTGCGTGTAGCATTCTGAATTACTTGCATGATTTCCATGTGAACATCAAAATGCATATGTTCTGGAATTTTTTCATTGGATTCAGAAGAGATAGCAAAATCAATCGATCTTCATCTTCCTCGTTCTTCTCGTGATTGCATACCAGCCTGTAGCACATTTACTAGGCACTGAACCTTGGAAGAAATATCATCTACTCTATTCCTTTTTCCTTTCCCTACATCTACATGGTGCACGGTAGAACTCGTAGAGGGCTGTTCACAGTCAGATGGCCTTTATTCAGCAACAGCTTCTTCCGTGTTGTTAGAAGTATCTCTACCCTTGACGACTCTCTAGAGGAAGGACAGCTGATTGTAGAAAACATACTGAGTTTTTCTTGTAACAGATGATCCTCTTTTGATTTTTGCCAATCTTTGACGCTCTCTGGTGTAGCAGTCCCTCAGACTTTTCCATTTCCGCTGCAACAGTTTACCTGAATCATGGGAAATGTCTTTATTTAGTATGAGAGTGAGAATGTGTATGTTTGTATGTCATTGTCAGTGTATACAATATCCTAATTTTTTTTTCCAGATACCTTGCAAGTGGCTGCTCGATGACTGATTTACACATCCAGTTCCGGCTTGGCCGATCTACAGTAAGCATCATCATCAAGCAAGTTTGCCAAGAAATATGGAGAACAATGAAAGGTGTCTGCTTAGCTTTACCAGATGCATCGAGGTGGAAGAGTATCGCGGAGGGATTTAAAGAAAAAGCTAACTATCCTAACTGTTTTGGTGCAGTGGATGGAAAGCATGTAAGAGTGATTAAACCTCAGCACAGTGGGTCTAATTACAAGCACTTCTCTTCTGTTGTGTTGTTGGCAGTATGTGATTCCAACTATTTGTTCACTTTTGTCGATGTTGGTGCCTATGGTAAAGAAGCTGATGCAACTGTTTTCAAGAATAGTGGATTATGTGATGCAATAACAAACAATAAACTGAACTTGCCAGAGGCAGCACCTATCAATGAAGTTGATGATGACTCTTTGCCATATGTCATTGTGGCAGATGAGGCATTTGCACTTTCAGATCATGTGATGCGTCCTTTTGGCAAGAACTCTTTGACAATACGAAGGAAAGTTTATAACTATCGCCACTCTCGTGCTCGTAGGTACATAGAATGTGCATTTGGTATGATGAGTAACAAATGGAGAATATTCCATCGGCCACTGAATGTAAGTCTGTCTTTAGCAGAAGATATCATAAAAACATGCTGTATCTTACATAACTACGTCAGGGGTAGAGACGGTTACAACTTTGAGGAAACTCTCTCAGTTGATGTATCTGCAGGTCTCCAGTATGATATGGCAAGTAGAGGAACAAGAGCAGCTATTTCAATTCGGGACAAGTTTGCTGACTACTTTGTGAGCGCAGAAGGTGCGCTGGAATGGCAATACTGTATTATTTAAGAAGCTATCACCCTCTAGAGGAGATTTAATTTTCGTATGCATTATGCCATGTTTAGTTATTGTAATGAACTATGGAATAGAAATGCATGTTTTATTGAACTGTATCCCTTATTATCCTATCACACTTTTTAAAACATTATACCTACAGTACAGGTTGCATGCCGAAGTTTTTTAAGAACCATGGTGAATAAGTATAAGTGGATGATGCCTTTGAATGTACAGTATTTCGATTGTTAGTAATTTTCTCTCTCTCTCTCTCTCTCTCTCTCTCTCTCTCTCTCTCTCTCTCTCTCTCTCTCTCTCTCTCTCTCTCTCTCTCTCTCTCTCTCTCTCTCTCTCTCTCTATATATATATATATATATATATATATATATATATATATATATATATATATATATATATATATATATATATATATATATATATATATATATATATTATATGAGGTGTTACATATATATATATATATATATATATATATATATATATATATATATATATATATATATATATATATATATATATATATATATATATATATATATATATATATATATATATATATAATATATTATATGAGGTGTTACATATATATATATATATATATATATATATATATATATATATATATATATATATATATATATATATATATATATATATATATATATATATATATATATATATATATACACAGTATATATAATTGTAGATATATATATATATATATATATATATATATATATATATATATATATATATATATATATATATATATATATATATATATATATATATATATATATATATATATATATATATATATATATATATAAATATATATATATATATATATATATATATATATATATATATATATATATATATATATATATATATATATATATATATATATATATATATATATATATATATATACATACAGTATATATAACTGTAGATATATATATATTATATATATATATATATATATATATATATATATATATATATATATATAATATATATATATATATATATATATATATATATATATATATATATATATATATATATATATATATATATATATATATATATATATATATATATATTATAAGAAGTGTTACAAGTACAAAAATCTGAAATCTTATGATATTAATGTTTTATCTAAATAATTATTCAGCAGGATTCTTAAAGAACATCATCAGGCAGCTGTACCAACAAAATGCACTTACCAAATTTAATCATCTCTGCAGCTGAGGCTTCTTCTTTCTTTAAAAAAAATTGTCACTAGATCCTCCCAGCATTTCCTCTTCAGTTCTGTGTTGCAATTGTCGTTGTCATTCAAATTTCATACAGCAGGCCTTGACTGAATTTCAACAATGAAATGTTCTCTATGACAATCAGTTTTATCTGCTTCCATTTCTGCACTCATGGTGTACACAAGTACATCTGACTGCACTGAAAATCGCGTCTCGTCTAAATAGCTCCATAAGTTTCCATGTAAACATGTGGTGACGCCATGTAAACATGTGGTGACGCCACCAGCTTGGCCGCGCAGAAAAACGCCTTGCCTTGCTACCACAAATTTGGCTGCGCTGTTAGACATTGTGGTACGGACACATCTAAATGTTTACATTTGAATCAGTGAAAACATAAGGTGGCGTCGTGTGAAAGTAGCCTTATTTCGGTGTGATTAAAAGATAGAGTATCCGGCCATAATCCCCCAGCTCCAAACCCATCTGTGTCCACCCCCATTCAAATGGGTAGTAGTAGTAACGCATATGAGCGTTATAGCTTTAATACTTTTATTTTCGTATGATTAAAAGATAAGTCATCCAGCCTTAATTTCCCAGTTCCTACCTGTTTCTGCCCAACCCATTTCAAATTGGGATTAATATTGACACAAACACGGCAGACAACAGCAACGCCAACAAGAGCTTGATCTGTCTTAGCCAAAGATCGTAAGTTCAAGCCCACCTTTTGTGTATTGTGAGAAATTAAGGTATTATTTAAAAGAGAAAACATTAAATTCATGTATAAACTGAATATATTTATATCTATATATATATATATATATATATATATATATATATATATATATATATATATATATATATATATATATATATATATATATATATATATATATATATATATATATATATATATATATATATATATATATATATATATATATATATATATATATATATATATATATATATATATATATATATATATATATATATATATATATATATATATATATATATATATATATACCCCTGAGGGAGGGGGCAAGAATACTTCCTCCGTATTCCCCAGCATGTCGTAAAAGTCGACTAAATGGAGCGTAGCCAAAGGGCTGGGAATTCTCATTGTATTTTCTTCCCGCAAAGAGTCAAAGCATTTAGCTTTGACTCAGCCACCCCTATGTAAGGGGGAATAAGGAATATATATATATATATATATATATATATATATATATATATATATATATATATATATATATATATATATATATATATATATATATATATATATATATATATATATATATATATATATATATATTATAGGATCAACCTCAGAATATTCACGAGTATTTTTTTAAGGTTCTTAATCTAGTATTGAGGTTAGATTAGGCTAGGCACATGTCAGGTTAACCTAACCTAACCTCAGTTTCACCTTCCACTTCCAGACCCTTGAACTGTTTTCCTCCTTTTGTCTTTCTTAACTCATATGACCTATCTTCCTGCAAAAAGCAGATCTGTCGTAATCTCAGGGCCTAATCCCTTCATGTTTCTAGATATTCATTACTTTGATTAGCCTCTTAGCCTGTCCTTTCTGTATTGTTTATCATTCTTTTATTCTGCCTTATCCTTAGTCTGCTACTCTTTCTTTTTCTCACTGTATTCTTGGTGCCAGGTCCTGGTGAAGGCAATTTTATTAGCCTGTCCCAGTGTCACACTCAGTAAAAATAGATTAAGCATAAGCTTCCAGGGCTAGCTGAGTGAGATACTATCCTGCCAAAATAAACCCAAGAGACAGAAAGTGGTGTTTCTCATCTGCTAACCACTGCCAAATCAGCAGGTTTAATGAGGATATACATAGACAGTGGCTGCAATTTCTCTTGTATAGGAGTGGCCAAGTCAAATCATACATTTACCATAAGCCAATTCTTACCTATCACTCCTCTTAGCTCCTTTGGAGTGAAGGTCACCATAAATTCTAGCAGAATGTTTGGATCATCCAAGTGTAAATGGGCAAGGATGTTCTGCTATGAGGATCAGGTGAAGCTCATTTATGGTCTTTTCCCATATTCATATGAGTCCCTCATTAGTACTAGCCTCTGGGAAACAAGTGTTGATTTTGACTCAATAATTTTATGGCTGGATGTCCTACCTGACACCAGCTCTCGCCATTTATCTGGTTTAGGGAGCAGTGCTGAGGTGAGCCGGTTTGCATTTCCAATGGCTGGATTCTGTGTATGGTAGCTATCATTTTAGAACGAATAACTAATATACATATTCTCTCTCTCTCTCTCTCTCTCTCTCTCTCTCTCTCTCTCTCTCTCTCTCTCTCTCTCTCTCTCTCTCTCTCTCTCTCTCTCCTCTGCAATGTCTATGAGTCACAAATCCCGTCCTTGTATATCTCTTATTGTTGTGGTTACTTAGGTGGAAATTAAAAATAGGAATTTTACTCGAGGGCCTCCGTGCATTAATCCTCACCTAAAATAATTTTAAATATTAAGTATCTTTTTCACTTCCTTGTCCCATTACACAGTTGTTGGAAGGTTCCCAAAGGTATTGCCTTAAGGAGGTAATCCTCAATACTCTCTCTCTCTCTCTCTCTCTCTCTCTCTCTCTCTCTCTCTCTCTCTCTCTCTCTCTCTCTCTCTCTCTCTCTCTCTCTCCAAACCTTGTTCTTTGGCTCTTTTGGTCTTATAGGAAACAAGAATAATATAAAAGGTATTTAAATCTTAAAAAGGTCTCTATCATATTTTTTCTGAGATTCCCTAAGTCATGTCGCTATTGCAAAAGTACAGATGTGGAGGGAATGGCTTTGTTAATCCCTGTTACACCATGTTACTTGGTTAATTCATCCTCACATCATACTGGTTTACAAAACACTTTATTAAACAAGAAAAAAAATCATTCCATTTAATTATAACAGCTAAAAACAAGCACCTCTGCTATTTATATTAATATCACCAGTAAAGAAAATGTTACAGTTTACAGAATATATTAAATCTGTTACTGTATATATAAAAGAAGCATTTACGGTATATATGATAGAAAGCTCGTACAGTATATATTTAATTGCATGTATATGTGATAATAATTACAGTAGTAATAAAAAAAAATCAGGTACCAGCCCAGTAAAGCTAACGTGGATTTGCCATTTGTTTACATATCTTCTTTCATTTTGTAATGAGAAAATAACTGTGTCATTATTTTGCTATTCTATTGTTACCTTTTATTTAAATCCGACCTAATATATATTCCAGATAGAGTATGAATTATACAATGTATTGAGTTTTTATGAATGAAATATACGTGAAAAATGAGTTAAAACTATTGAAAAATGTAAATATATTTGGTATTTCTTTGATATTCTTTGAGAATTTGAAAATAAAACTAGCATTACCAGAGCCATCTAGGGGCTTTTTTCTGTTGGCGGGTTGGTGTAGCCTGAGTAGGCTGCACTTTAGCAGGTGTAGGCTGGGGACGTACAGGCCTAGGCTGCCTAATTATAGGCGTGAATGTGTTTTGTGGTCTAGTCTGGGCTGGCCTGATAGATGGGGAGTAAGTAGTTACAGTAGTCTGCTTACGAGTTGGTCTAGGCTGGGCTGGTTTGATTTCTTGAGAGGAAGTCGTTACGGACGATTTCGTACGGATCGGTCCGATCTGTTGAAGCCCCGAAGGAGGTGCAGATATGGCTAGCCTTTGGTTAGTTGGTGGAGGGTCTGTAATATGCCTGAGGAAGCGCTGGTCGAAGTTGTTGAATCTGTAAGGCTCTGCTGTATACTTGATCTGTACAGGAGGGGAAGAAAGTATTTTGTTTCGGTTTGTTTCAAGTACTGTACGCAGTTTTAGTTCAGAGATTTGGGAGAGTGAGAAAGTGAGTGGAGTAAAAACAGAATTCCGCTGTAAGTCAAGTGCTCTTGTATGTGTTTAGTTTGGGGGGGATTCAAGTCGGTGTTTGAGTAGTGTTTCATTTGGTCAACCATGCAGAGAGAATGAAGATAATGTTTTTGTTAAAGTTAATAGTTAAAGCATTATATTATTCCCATTTAGAGACGAGATGTTTGGTATTTTGTGTCAGTTCTTGTTAGTAGAATGTACAGAGATATGAGATTAATGTAAACTAGCCCCATTTGCTGAGTAATCTGAATTAAAAACATCATGGGCAATGTTTCCACATTATAAAACATTGTTAAAGATTACATTATGACTAAATGAATATATCTTACAATTAACTTCCTAAGTAACAATACACAGGATAAAAAACAACAATAGTAACTAAACAAAACTAAATAAATGCAATCAACAAATATATAGAAATAAACAAATATTAGCTTAGTGCATCATGTTCAAGCATAACAAAACAAATCCATATGTGTACGGAGATGACAGTTCATTTCATTAGCTCAGTGCAAATAGTAGGTGCTAGTTTTGTAGAAAAAATGATACCCACAGTAAAGTAGATGTGTATTGTATGTTATTGTTTTATAACTAAAGTTTTCTCTTGCCAACGAAAGCATCTTCATGTCGATACACTCTTATGTCGGAAAGCTCTTTCACCTGAAGAGTATGCCAACAAGTTGCAGATGCTCTCGGTGGAAATAAAAAGCTTAAAGGTGCCAAATAACTGCAGTACACATAACTGAACTGTGGGTTTCTATTTCCATTAACTGTTAGTACTAGATCAAGAAGCCTTTAGCTTGTATACCACATAGACTTATGGAAACTTAACACATAGCCTATAGAATACTGGCAAGTCAGCATATAGCCTATTCAAAGAAATGTATACCATTGAAAAAGTTAACATTCAGAGCTGTTAATACATAGGGTGTCTATAGATATGTAGACCATTGTAAAGTTAAAATATAGCATATCCAAATATATGTGGACCATTGAAATAGTTTACATAAGTATCTATATAAAAGTGAACCATTGGAAAAGTTAATACATAAAGTAACTAAAGATATAGATATCAAGATATCACAGTGAAACTGTGTTTGGCAAGATGATAACATATTGCAAACTGATAATAGACTTATTATTAATAATTAGAGTGTTTATAATATACTTGCGCTATACATGAATAAAAGCTATGCCAAAATACTTGTTAGTTTACACGTAAGCTCTTCCTAGATCTAAAATGACAGCCAAAAGGAATTGAAACTCCTCTTACTCCTCCTCCTCATGAGCACATATCCACCAATGAAGCAATGTGCTTTATGAAGGGAGGTGTGGCTTAGGTACATATAAGCTGCTCCCAGATCTAAAGTGACAATGAATAGAAATTGGAACCCCTCTTACTCGTCCTCCTCATGAGCACATATCCCCCAATGAAATAATGAGCTTTATGAAGGGAGGTGTGGCTTAGGTGCATGTAAGCTCCTCCCAGATCTAAAGTGACATTGAATAGGAATTGGAACTTTTGTTCCTCCTCCTCCTCATGAGCACATATCCACCAATGAAATCATGAGCGTTATAAAGGAAGGTATGGCTTATGTGTAAACTAATGGATTTTGAGTATAATTCTATGACAAGGGGTTAGTATCTAAGAACATGCTCGCAATGCAGTTTTCTTTTCCTGCATTCTTTGTTTGCTGAATGACATGCATCCTGTATGAATATTTTCATAATGGGAATTATGAACTCCATAATACTTTGATCAATGTTATGACAAAGTACAAATTATGTTACAGTCATTTGTGAAAGTTTCATTGCTAGAAATGTCTGGGAAAATTTGAGGATTTCTCTTTGAATTTAATATAATTTCTGCTTGAAAATGCAAGATTTTAGTAGGCCTAAGTATTATTTTTTTTGCATAAAATTGCTCTGTAAGTTTTAATACATTCAATAAATTGCAAGTTTCAACATTAGGCATATCAAGAGTTAACAAATGTCTTTTTCTTGAAGAAACTTCCAATTTTTCTCCTGTTGGTGTCATCAGTTGCTTACTGTAACTGTGCACTATAACAGTTAATTTTATTGATATGCAGAACAAGAGGTTTTGACACAGTTAAGGTACATATGATTGTCATTAGTAGTTACAGTTATTAATAAGTTTCAGAGTTTTGAAGGCCTAAGGGTATAGTAGAGACTGGTTGGCAAATATACCATAAAAAGATGAATTGTCATTGAAGCTGTCTCTTGTCACAAAGCATGATGAAGTTTTGATGAACGTAAGATATATCTATATACAGTCACAGTCTTTAGTAGTTGCAGTTATTATTGAGTTTTAGAGAGTTAAAGACCTGAGGTAAAAATGTCCTTAGAACAGGATGAGCAGAGACACTATACTTGTTGGAAAAATACATACGGAATATAGTCTTATTTGGTCTTCGGAGATGGCGCTGTCATCACTGACTGGTCATTGATTCCTTTGACTTGGGTTTTTTGGGTTTTGGAGTCGATGTCAGACAGTCTTTGTAGTTCAGGAGATATAGTTATCTTGTCATCATCTACTTATACTCCCAAAGAATGTTGATATGTTACATTTGTAAAGTACATGATCAGAGATCATAATGGATTAGTCATCGGAGAGGAAATAGGTACTTGCGTTGCGGGAAGCATTTATTAGCAATGCTGCTATTAATGGATCTAAGATTAGTTAATTTACTGAGGAGCTTGGGACTGATTAATCTCTCAATTTTCTCAGAATTCATCAGTTAAGCCTCACAAACCTGGTTAGTCATGCCCATGGAGCTGTTTACTGTGGAAGTCAGTTTTGCACAATGTTTTCACAAGCAACTTTAGAGAATCTTTGAAAGTAAGTGGCATCATGGGATTAATTCAACAGGAGAGTTGGTTTCAGGTCCCTCAGATGCAGTGGGGATTCCTCTTAACAGTGATTAGAAAGACTCTTCAGTGATTACAAGGACTTTTCTCCAAGCAGCTAGTATTCTAATTACACCAATTTAGAATTAGTTTTATGACAATATCTAAAAATTTGTGATGTTTGTGTCTGGGATTAATTTGTCATTGGACTTGGTTGCAGGTTCTCAAAGAGCTCTAGTCAGCTTTTTTTAACTGTATTGGTATCGTTAAAGAAGAAAGGTATTGAAAAGGATAATGTTTTGCAATGATTTTACAAAGTGAACTATTTTGTTTGCCACGTTAGTTAGTATCAGAAGAGTAATTCAGCCTTGTAAAGGCCTCAGTCCATTGCATCAAAGTAGAATAGTGTAGTTTCAGAGCTCAATTGTACTTTGTCAAGTATAGACAGGTCACTACTGAAAACGTTTTAATAGTGAACTTAGATTATATTTAATTAACTAATGCGGTATTGAATTGGTCTCAGATATAAGAAAAAAACACAGGTTAAGTGTCTATCAGTTTCATACCATCCAAAGAAGAAGCATGAGGAACATGTGAGATGATGAATATGATAAGAACATTAGGACTGATTCTGCAAGAAATTTGGTCTTAGGTCTCCTAAAGTGCGTAGCACAAGTCCATTCCAAACATTGTTAAGTCCAAGAAACAAATATTCTTTAGGGCATATATTTGGAGTAAGTTAGGATCAGAACTGATCACAAGTCTCGGGAAGTGGACATATCAGTTGTTAATCAAATCTGGTCGTGTCCAAGCAATAATTATACGAAGCAAGTCAGTATTGGACAAAGACTCCATTACTTCACTGATCTAGTGATTATCTGTGTAGTAAGTCAGAATCGTGGTTGGTCACATGTCTCAGAATGAAATTAGGAAAGTCACTAATATCTAATTAGAAATAGTTTGGTCTGCCATGTGAGGGTCTAGTTATGTGTACCTGTTGGTTGAGCGTGGTGGTGACGTAGATAGGGACGGCAGTGGTGACGAATCTGTCAATGGTACTGACAACATATGATGGAACGGTCGTAGTGATGAAGTTATTGAAGGAATGGGTGGTGGTGAGATGGACTTCGGAGACCACAGTGGTCGTAAGGTACAAGGGCACAGTTGTAGTCTGGGTGACGATGACTTCCTTGAGGTACGTCGTGGTGATGTACTGAGGATACGTCTCAGTTTGAGTTATGATGACTTGCTTGTAGACCGTCTGAGTGACATAGGTCGGCACTTCGTTCGTTTCGGTCACGTACACATCTTGATACGCTGTTGAGGTTAAGTGGCTTGTTGTAGTGATGTAATCATAAGTCGTTGTGGTTATGTAGGCTGTGTTAGTGACGTAATTGGTGTCGTAGTGGGTTTCCGTGTAGGATGTCGGGAAGTACGTCGTCTCCGTTATGGTAGAATACTGCGTGGTGTAAATAGGCAGTGTCTCTGTTGACGTATCGGTGAGGTACTCCGTTCGGTATTTGGTGTGGAAGATCGTCGATATGATTGTGCTGTAGACTGGTACCTCTTGGTAGTCTGTTAAGGTCTGAAATTCAGTATTGTACTTTGTCTCATATACTGTGGTATACAATGGAACTTCCTGAAATGACGTTTCTGTCAGGTAGTTCGTTACGTAATCCGTTACGTATTCTGTGCTGTACACGGGTAGAGGCTGAGTCTGGAAAAGAGAAGTTGTTTATGATAATAAAAATAATAACAATGATATTAATAATAATAATGATAATAATAATGAAATTAATAATAATAATGGTAATAAAATTAAAAATAATAATAGAAAAAATACTATGCATTAACGCATTTTTAATTGTTTTCTGATAATCTACCCTGTATGTCGGGAATCGAACCTTGGAACTCTAGAATAGAACGCCACAGCTTAGTCCACTGTACCACTGTTGTACAGTGGACTAAGTTGTGGAACTCTAGAGTTTCTAGGTTCAATTCCTGACATATGTAAATTATTCTAAGAAATAATAATAATAATAATAATTATAATAATAATAATAATAATAATAATAATAATAGCATAACCACTTCTGCTACTGCTACTTTTACTACTAATGATTGGAGCATAAAATAAACCTGCTTTTCTTGAAAAAGATACAGTTAACAATATCGGAGCCACTGAGATGAGACGCTAAATACAAATCAGACCAAATTATTTTCTCAAGTGTGATTTTTGCACAATTTCACAATATCAGAGCTCGGAAGGTACTCTTCAGTGATTGTAAAGTTTGCTTTCTTTTGCATGCTTCGTCTCTTCATGCATAAGTGATTAATATTGCAGCTTTCATGCTGGATTTATTATCATCATTATCATTTAGGAGTAGTTGAGGTATGTGTGCATCGCGTTGAATATGTGTTTCTTGGCTTGGCCACTCCCCCTTACAAGGGGGAATGTGGTCATGTATATGTATGTGTGTATGTATGTATTCATTATTATTATTATTATTATTATTATTATTATTATTATTATTATTATTATTATTATTATTATGCAAGTAACTATACTCTGTTGAGAGGTTTGGGACAAACCATTTTACCGTCATCGAACCTTAAGTGATCCAAGTAAGTTAATAGTGTACTCAGTATGCCTGCCGAGTTAACAGAGACTAGCTGTCGCAACAAGGACGCCATTACCTTCTCCTCCTTATCCTTTAAGAGATTCCGTCTAAGAAATTCAGTACGGACCCATTTCAAAAGAGTTGAATAGATGAATTTCCAGGTAGGTTATGGGTCTCATGAAAGCAGAGGCAAGGAACAGAAACAGCACAGAGCCTAACAGTATACCTATCACATAGCTGGGATCCAGACCCCTTCTCCAATCACGTGGACCCAGTGATCTCCAGGCAGAAGGGTAAATAATCAGGTACACCTGTAGGAAATCACCTTCCCCCAATTAAATACCTAGTTTAATTGATAACAAAATGAGATAGTGAAATCTAGTGCAACTCTGGCCAGGATCGAAACTGGGACCAGTATATTAGCAGCCCCAGATGCTACCACAGCACCAGAAGGGATAGGTGCCGAGCTCAAGTGCGCTTGTTCGTGCCAAGGACGCAGAAGGGACAGCAGTCACGCCTGTCGTTATCTAGCTCCTGCCAACTCAGACTAAAGAATAGGAATGTAAGTGCTGCCCTACAGCTCTGCGAAAAAGGAAAAATGGTGTCCAGGTGCAATATCCTCAGAGCCACTGAAGTGGAGAAATGCCAAATGAAAAGGAAAGTGATAAATCAGATGGAAATCCCAAGCCTCACTTTCACTTTTATTTTGGAAGAAATTGAGAGAGAGAGACTATGGGATTTATGAACACTAAGTTTTCTATGGTGTTTGTTTAGAGTCACACGCCAGTGAATGAGAGAGAGAGAGAGAGAGAGAGAGAGAGAGAGAGAGAGAGAGAGAGAGAGAGAGAGAGAGAGAGAGAGAGATGCAAGTCACACCTATTTGCATTTTTTGATTTCAAGATGAGAAAGTTATTTATCTTTGTCAGAACCCTTTATTTCATGGGAGTTTGCTCTCTCTCTCTCTCTCTCTCTCTCTCTCTCTCTCTCTCTCTCTCTCTCTCTCTCTCTCTCTCTCTCTCTCTCTCTCTCTCTCTCTCATACTGATTTTGTTATTAAACAAATCTTTTATTTACGTATACTAAATTTCTCTCTCTCTCTCTCTCTCTCTCTCTCTCTCCTCTCTCTCTCCTCTCTCTCTCTCTCTCTCCTCTCTCTCTCTCTCTCTCTCTCTCTCTCTCATCGACAGATGTCCCACCTCATACCATATATCTATCATTATTATTATTATAACGCTTTAAAAGTACTTTCACTTTTGTACATATATAATTTTTATAGTAAAATTTTATGAACTGGTCATGTAACTTCATTATCAAGCACTGGGGGATTAGGCCACTTTTAGATGGGTGACGTCCCAAGGTCGGATATATGGATCGTGTTTATGCGATATGAAAGCATGATGGGAATCACATATTAGTGGCAATAGGAACTGAGGGAGCGAGCCGATTCAACTGGGTGCAGGTCCCTTCGTAAGTAGAATTACTGATGTTAATTGGCACTGCGGTTGGTCATCTCAGTTGGGTGTCAGTCCCTAGGTCGAGTATATATATATATATATATATATATATATATATATATATATATATATATATATATATATATATATATATATATATATATATATTTTTTTTTTTTTTTTTTGCACTGGGGCTCTGTTCATTGCCAGAATCACATACTCTTGTTCATAGGCCCCGGGGGAGCGAGCCGGCACATATCTTGTCGGTCCACGCATTGGGTAATTGGATAATGATTCCTTGATATATAATCGAGATGAGAAACTTGTACTGTAGTTAACTGGGGGGGGGGGGGGCAAACCAGTTCAGCAGGATGCCGGTTTTAAATGTCGGAATAATAGATCTTAATTACTCAGTATGTCGTCAGTCGAGGGTTCACGCCCTCTCACGGTCTGAGGTTAGCTAGAGCATGCACTCAGGGGTAACGATTACATCCGCCAAAACAAGTCCTTCGCAAGAAGGCAACCGTCCTAGCCCTTGGTAGAAAAGGGAGTCCGTGACGTAAAGCCGGCAGAAATTACTCAATATATTGTTAAAGTAGGCACCGGGGGATCACGCCCTCTTAACTCGTTGCTGGTCCAAAGGTCGGATATATAGATTGTAATTAAATGATAATTACTATTATTAATGGGCACTAGGGAAGAGGTCCGGCTATGCTGGGTGCTGGACCCAAGCCTGCATAAATAGAGAGGTTTGGCGTTAGGAAGCTCATACGATCGTAAAGCTAGTCAGAAACAGAGACTCTTAGTAAAAATAAGAAACTTTTCTAGTAGGAAAAAATGAAGAGGTGAACTCTGTGCCGGTCCTGAAGTCTGTTGAATGTTGAGAGCAGGTGTGAGGAATGACATATGGCCACAAAAAGGTGAACCTAGATTAATTATTAATATTCAAAGTGGCTATAGACGCATAGCGACCCTCTATAAGTATGGAATAATAATAATGATAATAGTAATAATAATAAATAATAATAATAATAATAATAATAATAATAATAATATATTATTATTATTATTATTATTATTATTATTATTATTATTATTATTATTATTATTATTATTATTATTAAAATAATACTTTTGAAACACTTGTCACTTAAACACGGAAATGTCCACTGTAATCTTGGCAGCTAACGACAGGTGTAATGAATTAAACGGCTGAGTTGGCATCTTTTATATTGTTCACGAATTGCCCTTTGGCACTGTCTGACACCATGTGGATTTAAGCGCCCTCTACCACCCACAGTTCATCGTCTTTTTTTTTTTTTTTTTTTTGATCCTGCAGTTTTCTTCTTTCCTTCTACTGAACTGAAAACTCCACCTCCGTGTTCCCCAGCATGTTGTAAAAGTTTATTTAATGGGGTGGAGCCAGGAGGCCAAGTATCTCCATTTTTATATTTTTCTTCAGTGAAAACTCAGTCCAGACAAGACACAGGGAGGGATTCTGATAGGAAAACTCCAACCAGAACCTTAACGAATGTGTTCTTTGACTTGGCCAAATTCTTTGTATTTAGATAGACACTTGGGTAGTTCCCTGGATCGATCAGCAAGGCAGTGAAAAAATAAAGATCAGTGTAAGTGTCTGGGGCCGCAGTATCTCGGTGATAGTGCACGCGATTCGGAAAGTAATGATCGTGAGTTCAATCTTACCATGGGGTTTTTGGAAGGGCATCCAACCTCAAACCTCTCCTCATATCTCCAACATGCATGTGTCCACCCCCATTTGAATGGAGACTAATTGTGATTCATAAATTGGTGCTTTATATAATTTAATTACAACTTTAGGAGCTAATTGTCAATTGATTTCTCACGTAAGTTAGGTACTTGAATGAATAATCATCTGCTCACCTGAGTGATGTAATCCGTGGCATGATGAGTTATATAACTGACACTCGTGTCTGTCACGGTTTTTGTTAGCTCGATCTGTAAATAAATATAATATATATTAATGAAATTATATAATTGACAGATATATAGATACATAGATCGATAGATATACATATAGACAAACAGATAGATAGATAGATAGACTGACTAGCTATATATAGATAATTATAGTTGTAGGTTGACCCATGGTACCAGCCCCTCTTTTGCACTATTACAGCTGAAAGGTCTTTTGGACTTAGATAGACTGTCCAGGACAGTTCGATGTTAAGTCTTCTTTCAGTTACGGTTCTCTTTCTGTGCCTACATCAACACCGAATATTCTTGGATATTCGTTACACATCTCTTATTATCCATTCACATCTGACAAGTCACAATACTCCCCATCTCTTTCTTTTTCCCGTCCTGTTTCAGTAAAAGATAATTAAATTACAATAAAGGATTATAGATTTTTGCATAGAAAATAAGACCGATTAACAAACATACCTATAGATAAATAGATACTCATAGATAGATAGATAGATATATGGGTAGATGGATAGGTAGCTTGATAGAGTTATTGATAGATAGATACATACATATGTAATTAAATCAAGTGCCTTTATTTTGCTATACTCCAATATTCAGTATTATTATTATTATTATTATTATTATTATTATTATTATTATTATTATTATTATATATTATAATGTTATTATTATTATTATTATTATTATTATTATTATTATTATTATTATTATTATTATTTTTACTTTTTATTACGATTATTATTATTATTATTACTATTATTATAATTGTTATTATTATTATTATTATTATTATTATTATTATTATTATTATTATTATTATTATTATATTATTATATATTATAATTGTTATTATTATTATTATTATTATTATTATTATTATTATTATTATTATCATTATTATTATTATTATTATTATTGTTATTATTATTCCTTCTACCACTTATTCTACTACTACTACTACTTCTATTACTACTACTACTACTACTTCTACCCCTATTATTATTAATATTATTATTACTATTATGCACTTCATGGTTATTACGTAATGTAACTGCATATAGCATATGGGCTTTAAATTTGCAATTTTACTGCATAATAGTCGAACATCTGCTTGCTCTAAAAGAAAAATGCATTCTCATGGTCGTATTGAGAGAGAGAGAGAGAGAGAGAGAGAGAGAGAGAGAGAGAGGAGAGAGAGAGAGAGAGAGAGAATAGTATTTGAATCTCGCACTTTGCTTCGTATATAATTTCTGCGTCAGTTCTCTTTAAAGGACAGAAAAGAAGGTACTTAAATTCTTTGGTAATTCATTTAATGTATTAGGCCAGGAGTGGTCCAGAATCTGCTTCTGGACAGTCATTTCATGTAGTTTCCCACACATGTATTATATAAATTTGGTTTATTTACTAATTGGCATCTGTCATTGTGGCTTCTCGTTCACGAAGGAAATTCAGCGTTTTAAAACAACTTTGTATAATTATTTTTCTTTATTAAAGTATACTAAGCTTCTCTACACTGAAATTAGACATCTGACTATGTATTTAAAAAAAGAACCACACAGACAGACATATTGTAATCGCTAACAGAAAGCCGTGTGACTCTGTTGGTTCACTAAAACACAAAACGGTTTTGATTGTTCGTTAACTTCACCAAGATGAATGAACGCGCCGGTAGGTGATAATTGCCAATTAGCTTTTATTTTATATTTTTACTTGCAAGCGATGGTTTTCTTACGGACGACCACATAATAATAATAATAATAATAATATTAATAATAATAATAATAATAATAATCTACATTAAACAATATTTTTGGTGTAAATCAATTTAACGAAGCCTTAGAACCAACCCATGGATTCACATATTCAAACTCTGAGAGACTTCTCATTCCTGTTCTTCGTGTAAGCTTCCATAATCATAACCAACTACGTAATTCTTTTTCACTTTCTTTGAAGAAGAAGAACATTCATTTTCACATTTTAGATCTGAAGATGATTTAGCAACAGCAGAAAGCGCCTTCTTTTACTTTCGATTCGCGTGGTAATTCCATATCAGTCATTTTCATGATTTTTTTTTCTTGTTCTAAATATAGATGTTTCTAGTCGAGTGTGTCTGGTATGTGTGTGTGTGTGTGATTTTTTCTTAAAGTTATAACTTTGATATGTGTGTTTTTCTGTGTACATTGTAGTGTTTGGTATGCATTACTTTTTTTTCGCATATGCAATTTTTACAATTTATGAATACGTTTTTCCCTCCTCCTCCTCCTCCTCCGCCTCCTCCTCCTTCTTCTTCTTCTTCTTCTTCTTCTTCTTCTTCTTCTCCTCCTCCTCCTCCTCCTCCTCCTCCTCCTCCTCCTCCTCCTCCTCCTCCTTCTTCTTCTTCTTCTTCTTCTTCTTCTTCTTCTTCTTCTTCTTCTTCCTCCATACCCATTGTCTGCAGTCTAATATGGTCTTCTTGTCTTCTTTTTCAGTATTCAACTTTTATAGTAAACAGAAGTGATATTTTTAACCCCACACTGTCGAACAGACGTGAAATAAATTGCAGAAAATGAAAGAATATTAACTATGGGAGGCAGAGGAAGGTCAGCCCCTCACTAGGATAGAACTCTTGCAGCATCAGGAAAGAAATGAGAAACAGAGTAAGTTAAAAAGAGAATGAGCTATGGGAGGCAGAGGGTATTAAACTCCTTAAAAGTGAAAGATCTATGAAAGGCAGAGGCAAGGGACAGTGATTGTGCTAAAGCCTGACTATGTACCTACCATGTAACCAGGGTTCAAGCCTCCTTTCCAACCACGTGGGACCAGTGATCTCCAGGCATTGGGCGAATAATCAGGTAGACATGTAGGAAATCACTGCCCCCATTAATTGCCCAATATAATTGGTAACCACATAAGACAGCGAATTAAAAAAAAAATACCACTTACGTGTTCATAATTCGTGTGCGTTAAGGTGATTGTATTGTATTTAGTAATCACTGGTTGGTGTCCTACGCCACCGGGCCCTTGATAAACCGGCGCTATGGCACCGAAGTCGTCGTGGTAGTCGTTGGGATCGAAGTCGAAGACGCCCTCGAAGAAGTCGCCCCCGCCCGATTTGGCCGCCGGGCCGTTAATGTTCTGTTTACTGTTGACTATCCTGATGTTATTTGATGTCAGGGATGCCCCGGGATAGGCTCTGGTCGGGTGGTAATGTAACAGAGACAACAGGATCAATGTTGACAAGCTTTGAGTGGAAAGTACAGCCCTCAGTCTAGCGAAGAGTGTTGCCATAGTGATGCTTGATTTAACGGCTGATGCTGGAATGAATGGAGGAAATGATGAATGCATATGGATAAAATGGGAATTAGGAACAAAATGAGAGAGAGAGAGAGAGAGAGAGAGAGAGAGAGAGAGAGAGAGAGAGAGAGAGAGAGAGAGAGAGATTGCAATCTCCCTCACTGTCTGTTGTACCCTAACATAACAAGGTTAAGTTAGATGAATTTAGTTAGGTCAGGTTAAGGTACAGAAGCATCCTGACCTAAGCAAACTAATCTTACCTAATTTGTAGGTTAGGTTAGGGTACAACAGACTACAAATAGTGAGATAGACTGCACGGTAAATTAACACACACAGGGGACGGGAAGATACGAGCTTTGGGCTCTTTCCTGTAAGCACAATTTGGTAATCACATACACACACACACACACACACACACGCACGCACGCGATATTTTGATATGGCTGGCTCTAGAACTAGAGGTCATAGTTTGAAGCTTCGTAAGAAAACTTCTTTGCAGGATGTAAGGAAATACTTTTTCAGTGTAAGAGTAGTTGATAATTGGAATTGGCTAAGCGAGGAGGTAGTTAATGCTATCTCAATCCATAGTTTTAAGGACAGGTATGATAAGTATCACTAAGTATAAAATGGAACCGATGAGGAGACGGGAAGATACGAGCTTTGGGCTCTTTCCCGTAAACACAATTAGGTAATCACAATTAGGTAATCACACACAATTAGGTAATCACACTTCTATGTGAGGCCAAACTTGAATATGCAGCCCCCTTTTGGAATCCGCACTTGAAAAAGCACGTAGCTAAGCTTGAAAAAGTTCAATGACATGCCATGAAACTGGTGCCAGAAATATGCGATCTCAGTTATGATGTGAGGCTGAGGGAATTAGACTTACCATCACTCGAAGCTAGAAAATTGAGGGGGGATATGGTGACAGTCTTTAAATTCCTTCATGGTTTTGATTGAGTGAATAGGGATCGATATTTTGATATGGCTGGCTCTAGAACTAGAGGTCATAGTTTGAAGCTTGGTAAGAAAACTTCTTTGCAGGATGTAAGGAAATACTTTTTCAGTGTAAGAGTAGTTGAAAATTG
Organism: Halocaridina rubra; assembly: GCA_037179515.1. Lineage (NCBI taxonomy): Eukaryota > Metazoa > Arthropoda > Malacostraca > Decapoda > Atyidae > Halocaridina > Halocaridina rubra. The sequence goes on from JAXCGZ010006002.1 coordinate 72,346, forward strand.
GAATTGGCTAAGCGAGGAGGTAGTTAATGCTATCTCAATCCATAGTTTTAAGGACAGGTATGATAAGTATCACTAAGTATAAAATGGAAGCGATCAGGAGACGGGAAGATACGAGCTTTGGGCTCTTTCCCGTAAACACAATTAGGTAATCACACACACAGGAGACTGGAAGATACGAGTTTTGGGCTCTTTCCCGTAAGCACAATTAGGTAATCACACACACACACACACACACACACACACACACACACACACACACACACACACACACACACACACACACACACACAGAAACTGGATAAATAATTTAAGAGTATTATATATAAATATTATTTATGTATTTGTTTATTTATTTATTTTGTGTATCTATGTATGGACTCTTTTACTGCACATAAATTTCTACGTGATTTATTTATACATAGAAGTGAAGATCACACAATGTATGATGTATGAATTTATGTTGCATACTTTCTTCTCGTTTTGTGAAAGCGAAAGTTTTTTTTATTTTGTGTGTTTTCTAGAACAATGATAATGTACTATCAGCATTGTATAAACTTATTATTTGTATATTTGTGTATTTATTTTTGTATTTATAAATTTACTAATGTATTTATATATATCTGCGTATTTTTTACTATTCAATATGATGTATATATATACACGGATGTATGTATGTATATTTATGTCTGCATATATTAATGCATATGTATTATTGTGTGTCTGTCTCCATAACTTTGCAAATTTTAGATTAATGTCTCTCTCCTATATTGATGGTAGGCACCACGTTCGCTTTTTTTCCATCCTCTTGATATCTCCCCAAATTCCAGCGACTTATTAAATATGATGTATAATGCCACTGCCAATGATTTAGCGCACTTCTTAATTACAATATGGGATATGTCATCAGACCCCATAGCTTTATAGACATCTGATTCCATTAATGCTTTGCTTACTCTGTAGTTGAAAATACAATGTTCTCAAATACTGGCATATGGTCTCACATTTCTGCAATCTGAGGGGGTGGAGTATTGTCAACTGTAAACACCGATTAAGCTTGTTTAATTCTCAGATAGCTTCATCTCTCTCAGTAATGCTTTAGTCTATCCTTTCCAATTGTAAAACTCTATCTCTAACCTTTAATTTTGCTCTCATAAAGCTTTGGAAAAGCTTGAGATTTTCCTTAGCTCTCCTCTTAATATCTCACTCACTTGTCTTCTCTGCCTCTCTTCTTTTATTTCAGTACTCATTTTGTGCTCATTTATAATATTTCATAGCATGTATACTTTTTCTCCTCCTATACCTATAGTTCATTACATGTCTCTCCACTCCTTAGCTCTCTTACACTCATTATTTACATAAAAAAATTCCTCTTCTGATAGATGGTATGCAACATCAAACTATTTTCTCTTCTTCCTTAAAAGAGATTTCGTACATCTCATGTACAGATTTGTGGTTAAAAATGGTCGCCCACTCAACACCTGCAATATGATAGTTAATAATCTCTTAGTGTCATTCTGGAAAGTTTTGCCTTATTTCCTCTGGAGTTTCCCAACTCTCGGGCGGGACATCTCTGATGATATACTCCATATATATTATCCGAATGTCCCTGTATCCAATCGGTAGCTCATACTATAATTTTATCAATATCCAAAGCGTTATCTTTGAATCTTAGATCGAACAGTGATGGTTCATCTCCTCTCCTGACCCTGTTTGGTTCTAGTACATGTTTGGTGCAAAAAAATGTCCTTCCACATGATCTAAGAATCTTGCCCCAACAGAATTCTCATCACTGCGCAGATCAGGACTAGCCCAGTTTATTTCTCTATGGTTAAAATCCATCATAATTAATATCCTACACTTTGTCGCATGTGATGTTTTCAACTGAATAAATCACTTCTGGTGTAATTACCTAATTGTAATTACTTGTGCTTACGGGAAAGAGCCCCAAACTCGTAACTTCCCGTCTTCTGGTCGGTTCCATTTTGGACTTAGTGATACTTATCATACTTGTCCTTAAAACTATGGACTGAGTTAGCATTAACTACCTCCTCGCTTAGCGAATTCCAATTATCTACTTCTCTTACACTAAAAAAAAGTACCTCTTTACATCCTGCAAAGAATATATATATATATATATATATATATATATATATATATATATATATATATATATATATATATATATATATATATATATATATATATATATATATATATATATATTTTTACGAAGCTTCAAACTATGACCTCTAGTTCTAGTGCCAGCCATATCAAAATATTGATCCCTATCCATATTTTGGAGAGGAAATTTAAAAACCTTCACCATATCCCCCCCCCTCATTCTTATAGCTTCCAGTGATGGTATGTGTGTCTATGTGCGTATGTGTTAGCGTGTGTTTATGTGTGCGTATATATGTATGTTTGTGTTTGCGTGTTTGTGTGTGTGTGTTTCATGGTTTATACTTTTTAGTTTATTTTGAATCGGTATAAATTTATTTTATATATTTATGCTTACATAAAACATATAATCACCTCGTATATAGCTTAGAGCTGTACATATGTACTTACAAAAGCACTTACATGCATGCATACATCTATATTCGCATATATTATTATTATTATTATTATTATTATTATTATTATTATTATTATTATTATTATTATTATTATTATTATTATTATTATTTTCCTACCCGTAACTATATATATATATATATATATATATATATATATATATATATATATATATGAGTGTGTGTGTGTGTGTGTGTGTGTGTGTGTGTGTGTGTGTGTGTGTGTGTGTGTGTGTGTGTGTGTGTGTGTGTGTCTATCTATCTATCTAGCTTTCTGTTATACTCTTCCTCCATCATTAATTTTCGTTTATAACAGCTGTCATACAGAACCGTCATTTTTCGCTCTGTCACGTAGGAAAGTAGACGGTCATGAAACGGGCCGCTCACACACGCACACACACGTATTCACTCCCTGTCTAATAATAATAATAATAATAGTAATAATAATAATAATGATAATAATAATAATAATAATAATAATAATAATAATAATAATAATAGTAATAATAATAATAATGATAATAATAATAATAATAATAATAATAATAATAATAATAATAATAATAATAATAATAATAATAACTGCGGTTGAGCTGAGCAGAATCTGAGCATCATTAACATAAATTCAGATAAATCTGAACTTTGGAAATTGAAGGAATATTCACGTTCAGATATGTTATCTGCACAGACTAAATATTAGCAATATAAATCCTGTCTCTGTGAACACAAACATTTAATCTCCACAAATGCTATAGTTCAGATATTTCTGAACAAATGCTATAGTTCAGATATTTCTGAACACAAGAATTTGATAATGAGAGATATTTTATATCACTGTAAATATCTGAATGTATCTGAACACACACATTTAATATGCACAGATTCTGTTGTATTACACCCCACGTTCAGATATATCTGAACACGTGGAATAGATAAGCACAGATATTTAGCATTGACAATGCACATTCAGTTGTGTCTGAACTAGGGAATTAATATGCGCGTATTCTGAACTTTGTGAATAAATGTTCAGATAAATTTGAATACAAGGAGCTACTTTACACACACATACACGCACACACACAGCCTGAGGCTTAGTATTGCATGTATAGATTTTTCTGAACGTTAGACGTTTAGATATTTCTGAACATAATGAGTTACTATCACGTTCAGATATCGTGAACACGTGGAGTTATACTGCACTGATTCTGAAGCTCATAAGCACACGTTCAGATATATCTGAACTTAGATGATTTGATCTGCACATATTCGTTAATTTATAAAAAAAATATTTTCTGATATCTGAATACATGAAGTTACTCAACATAAACACTGAAGCTTATCAGCTTGCACGTTCAGATATATCTGAACACATGAAGTTACTCGAGTCCACACACTCAACAACAAACATTAAATTTTTTTCTGAACTCACAGACCTGACCTGAAAAGACTCTGAACTTCCAGGCCACAGGTTTCCTTGGTTTCGCCCTGAACTCATCAGCCTGGCTGCCACAGACAGGTTAGAGTTGGGGAATTAAGACTTGATGCCCTTCCTAACGCTCCGCTGTGGCCTTGAACACTGGTTTTTCACTTCATGAGGCGAGATCTCTAACCAATGTGCTATCTCGGTATCACCGATCCTAAATCATTCTACGTCTTGAATGCTTCTAAGAATCCTGGATGTCAAGGCCTATTTTGCCTTCTCCCACGTGGCCTGCCTCCTCCTCATCCACCTTCTCCTCCTCCTCCTCCTCCTCCTCCTCCTCCTACTACTACTACTACTACTACTACTACTACTACTGTTGCTGCTGCTACTTCTACTGCAATTTTTATTTAACTATTACACTCAAGTATTTAATTATGCTCTCAAGAACTACATATTCAAAGTTTAGATACAATGCAGTTTCTACCTACTACTACTACTACTACTACTGGAACTTTTTTTAACTATTACACTCAAATTAAGTATCTAATTTTGCTCTCAAGAACTGCATATTCTAAGTTTAGATACAGTGCAGTTTTTACCTACTACTACTACTACTGCAATTTTTATTTAACTATTACACTCAAGTTAATTATCTAATTCTGCTCTCAAGAACTACATATTCAAAGTTTAGATACATTGCAGTTTCTGCCCACTACTACTACTACTACTACTACTACTACTACTACTACTACTACTACTACTACTACTACTACTACTACTACTACTACTATAAAAACTATGAACTGGCTATATAAATTATATATAGTATTGTTTTGCAATAAAGCAAGTGAGATACAAAAATACAAGTATAATTTAAATAAATATAACTAAAAAGGATAATAGCACACACATACGTACACACACACCTTAACCTTACTTAGCAGAAACCTGTTGGGAAAAAATTATCTCTTTAAGGAAAAAATTATCTGTAATGACAATATTTCCTTGTAGAAATCCTTTTGCAGCATAAGATACTCAAACATTTGTGTGTCCTGTTTTCGAATCCTGGCTACGGGAAAAACTATGCTTCATGTGTTCATATATAATAATGTGTTTATTAGATCATTTATCAATAAACATAAAATATTTTTAACAATAT
>JAXCGZ010006003.1:0-80971 GCA_037179515.1 Halocaridina rubra
GAGCAAGGGACATAAGAATAAGAATAAGAAATTTTGTGATATTGTTTAGAGATGAGTTTTTTTATTTCGTGCTATGCAGGCGAAAGTAAGAGTAAATTAGAGTAATTTGTGCTGTCTTTGAGTTTTTTTGTGTGTTTTTTTCCAGCGAAGCTAGGCGATAATTGTGCCTACATTTTATTGCAGTCAATAGATTGTTGCATGCTGTTATTGCATAAATACTGATAAGACATCGGTAGTACCGCCATTTGCATAAATGTTTGTGCCACATGTCGCAACTGTTTAGAGAATAGATAGAACTCCCATTGACAAATTGTGGAGCCAGCGAGTTGCCACTTATGCTCTATATATATACATTGATTATGACAGCAGGAATTTAAATATTAAAAGAGACTGTGTTAGAATGAGCATTGCTATGAAGTATAAGTATAGAACTCTGTTCTTACTTCTGAATGCCAGTCTCCATTGTATATATATTGATATTTCTGATTTAGTATATTTATTTTTATTGTTTATTATTCTTATTTTTTGATCATGATTATTAGTAATGTTATTATGTTGACTGATATTGTTGCTATCTCTCAATGGCCTGTTGCTAATTATTATTTTTGAAATGAAGTCAGCAGTAACCTGATGATTTGTATCTTTTAACTGAATTCATACTTGATGTTATTGTAGCCACTGCAAATAAGAATATTTCTTTAGTGGTTTTTCTCAGTATTCAGTGATTATTCTTTTTGATGTCTATAGTAAAGTAATGCTATGTAGCAGTTTCTCAGCTAAGCCCTAAGTATCTTGGAATAATAATCTAGTTGTGTAGACACATACCTTCCATTACCACCCTATTCCTAGGCAGCCCCGACCTGCAAGTTCTAAAAGTCTTTAGATTTTGTCCGCTCAGACAAGTCCCTAGTGCCCATTGAATAGAGATTGCAATCACTTGCAGTTGCAGGGGAGGCAAAGTATAACCTCCGAGTACCAACGTATGGCCATTGTTGGTACCCAGAAGTCATAGGGAACCTTTCTTACAACTGTAGTAGTGACATAGGTTCAAATTTTCATCCCGAGATCTGCTTCGAAGGTACGTGTGGATGGCCGTACGGAAGAGAATCGCTGTGACGTTGCAGGTCTCCTGCGTGGTGGTCTTAGTCAAGATCGGCCGAGGGCGGGACGAGGAAGCCAGGCTGGAAGGATTAGCGGATGGATCCAGTCCTTTTCCTTTTTGTTTTGCCTATCCGAGTAAAGGAGATATGGCGACAAACCTCGACCTGCAGCAAGGACGGCGAGGGAGTGAAAAAAAATGAATCCCCGAGGGAAACCGTGGAATCGCGCCTAGCAAGAATTCATGAGCAAGGGACATAAGAATAAGAATAAGAAATTTTGTGATATTGTTTAGAGATGAGTTTTTTTATTTCGTGCTATGCAGGCGAAAGTAAGAGTAAATTAGAGTAATTTGTGCTGTCTTTGAGTTTTTTTGTGTGTTTTTTTCCAGCGAAGCTAGGCGATAATTGTGCCTACATTTTATTGCAGTCAATAGATTGTTGCATGCTGTTATTGCATAAATACTGATAAGACATCGGTAGTACCGCCATTTGCATAAATGTTTGTGCCACATGTCGCAACTGTTTAGAGAATAGATAGAACTCCCATTGACAAATTGTGGAGCCAGCGAGTTGCCACTTATGCTCTATATATATACATTGATTATGACAGCAGGAATTTAAATATTAAAAGAGACTGTGTTAGAATGAGCATTGCTATGAAGTATAAGTATAGAACTCTGTTCTTACTTCTGAATGCCAGTCTCCATTGTATATATATTGATATTTCTGATTTAGTATATTTATTTTTATTGTTTATTATTCTTATTTTTTGATCATGATTATTAGTAATGTTATTATGTTGACTGATATTGTTGCTATCTCTCAATGGCCTGTTGCTAATTATTATTTTTGAAATGAAGTCAGCAGTAACCTGATGATTTGTATCTTTTAACTGAATTCATACTTGATGTTATTGTAGCCACTGCAAATAAGAATATTTCTTTAGTGGTTTTTCTCAGTATTCAGTGATTATTCTTTTTGATGTCTATAGTAAAGTAATGCTATGTAGCAGTTTCTCAGCTAAGCCCTAAGTATCTTGGAATAATAATCTAGTTGTGTAGACACATACCTTCCATTACCACCCTATTCCTAGGCAGCCCCGACCTGCAAGTTCTAAAAGTCTTTAGATTTTGTCCGCTCAGACAAGTCCCTAGTGCCCATTGAATAGAGATTGCAATCACTTGCAGTTGCAGGGGAGGCAAAGTATAACCTCCGAGTACCAACGTATGGCCATTGTTGGTACCCAGAAGTCATAGGGAACCTTTCTTACAACTGTAGTAGTGACATAGGTTCAAATTTTCATCCCGAGATCTGCTTCGAAGGTACGTGTGGATGGCCGTACGGAAGAGAATCGCTGTGACGTTGCAGGTCTCCTGCGTGGTGGTCTTAGTCAAGATCGGCCGAGGGCGGGACGAGGAAGCCAGGCTGGAAGGATTAGCGGATGGATCCAGTCCTTTTCCTTTTTGTTTTGCCTATCCGAGTAAAGGAGATATGGCGACAAACCTCGACCTGCAGCAAGGACGGCGAGGGAGTGAAAAAAAATGAATCCCCGAGGGAAACCGTGGAATCGCGCCTAGCAAGAATTCATGAGCAAGGGACAGGGAAAATAAAAGTCGTCCTAGACAGAGAAAACGGTCCTAAAAAAAATAAAAGTTTTAAACTACTTTAAAAAAAAAAAAACCATGTAATCTTAATGAAATCCCAGAAAGAAAAATAATCCCTATACCTGTCCAAACTTTAGTGAAGAGAGAAAGAAGGGTATTTAAAAATCCCTTATTAGTTAATTAAAATTACCCCCGTATTAGAACTGAAAAAAATGGGAAAGATAATGTCCCCACCGTCTTTGTCCACTGTGCTAAAAGACAAAATATTTTTATTTTTATTTTTATTTTTTTGTTTTACTAGCTTTAAGATAATGTTAAGCGAAAACTCAGAGTCTCCCTTAGATATAGTTTTGAATAAGTGCCATTGATAAATTGCATGATTTGCACTAAGATTAATAAGTTGTTTTTCTGCTTAAATAATATTAGTGTTTTGTTTTAGCATTATTATTATTTGAATTATGATTTAATCTTTGTGTCCATTAAGTTCTCCTATCAATTGGTCTCTGAATAGTAATTGCATATTGAAATAGTAAATGTTTTGACTTTACACACAGTAAAACATGTTTTGTTTCAGGAGTAGTTTTTAAGGCTTAATTTTAACACAAATCAATGCCCCTAATAATGATAGGAATAGAATTTATTAAGATAAGGTCTCTTATAGAAATTACTGTTGATGTTATGGTCTATATCATTTTAAATGTGTATGCATGCCAATACTCTACCTCATTTGTTTGCTAATGTGCTACATGAGTCATGATTTTACCGTAATTAACTCAATTTTGTCTTTTAAAGAAACGAGAGAAGTAGATGAATTAATGTTTTGATTTAAACTGACTTTTGATCTTAATTAATGTTTGATATTAGTTACACACTGAAATTATATTGTTTAAAGCTATGTTTGTTTAAATATAAGAATATGTTTGTATTACAGATTTCCAACAAGGAAATAGACCCTGCATGCTCTAGTTGTCTGTAGAAGTACTATATATATGTTATGTTTGTGTAATTTGTATAGGGTTCATAGAAATAGGAATTCTTAGAAAATAGCTTAAATAATTCGGCCCCATTTCTATTGTAAGCTAATGTTAGCTAGGATATGTCCAAGAGCTCTCGAAAAATTAGCCCATGCTTCGACTGAAATAAGAGATATTTCAGTTTTGGTTGGGAGGGATGACGCATGACTTCCGTCATGCTGAAGCCAGTCCGTCACGCTGAAGCCAGAATCTGAAACTTGTAACAAATCTTGAGGGGTAACGGTTGGTCGAGGGCACAGATATTTTATTACATGCCCTCACTTTTATTGAGTTTTGGGTGCAGACCCTGTTTTCCCTTGGGACCACCAAGATTTATGGCTAGGCACCTGGAACTAATGTGGGAGGCTTGTTTTCTGCGGTACGGCCAATGTTTGTAGAAAGTGTCAAGGAGATATATGACCGGAACCATGAGACTTAGGATCTGGCATCGAGTACCTGGAGAGGATAGGAATGGCCAGGAAGTTAGCCATTTCCTAAACCACAAGAAACACAAACATGTGGCCCGTACGTATGTACATGCCCTGGAGAGATGCCCAATAGCCACGCTCTGACCTGGAACTTTTCCGTTCAATAGGCTTGTTGAAATAGCTCCTCCCCGGAAATAGGAGGGACTCCACTTCGAACCTGGCGTTGATTTGCAGGACTAGATGTCACTTGATTTCATTGGCAGGATTGGATGTCAAGCCACGCCCTGCCCCTGGGGGTATTTCAAGAACCACCCAGGGCAGACACAGTTAGTTAGAACTTTGCCCGGGGCACGAATAGATCATAGATTGTGATAGTCATAGGGTGGGGGCATTGAGGCGTCGAAGTTGTATTGTACTCTAGAATAAATATAAGCAAAGGAATTACTGCTTGCCCATTCTTACCTTGTAACCGTCAGGTACTAATAATTAACACGTAGCAAAGAAAAGCAATACGTCAGTGGAACTCCACTACTAACTCTTCTCCATTCAGACACTGAGTGTCTTACTCTAACCCTCTGTTCCCTTCCTTCTAAGTAAGTTTTTATCCATTCCAAAACATTTCCACCTATTCTAGCCATTGATTGCAGCTTCCTAATAAGTCTCCCATGTGGAACAGTGTCAAACGCTTTCTGGAAGTCTAGGAATATGCAATCTGCCCAGCCCTCTCTTTCCTGTAAGATTTGGCTTACCTCATCATAAAATTGCAATAAGTTTGTTACTGTTGATCTACCTTCTCTGAAGCCATGTTGCCTCACTGACAAAAAGTTGAAGGATTCCAAGTGAAGAGAGATATGTTTCCTTAGTAGTTTCTCCATAACTTTGCAAACTATGCTGGTCAAGGAAACTGGTCTATAGTTCAGAGCCGTATCCCTCCTTCCCTTTTTGAAGATAGGTATCACATTTGCTTGTTTCCAGCATCTTGGAATCTTCTCCGACTCCAGTGACTTCTTAAATATGATACTTAGTGCCACTGATATTGTGTTTGCTCATTTTTTAAGCACATGAGGGGATATGTCATCAGGACCTGTAGCTTTATGAACATCTAAATCCATCAGCGCTTTGCATACCTCTGTGGCTGTAAGGTTGATGTTCTCTAATACCGGCCCTTGAGCTTCTATCACTGCAATCTGAGGGGGTGGGGTATTTTCTACTGTAAATACTGACTGAAACTCCTTGTTCAATTCTTTGCTGATCTCTTCATCCGTCTCAGTGATGCTTCCATCCGCTCTCTTTAGCCTTAAAACCTGTTCTTTTACCTTCAGTTTTCCTCTGATAAAGCTGTGGAAAAGCTTGGGATTTTCTTTAGCCTTCCTGGTGATGTCCCTCTCATAGTCTCTCTCTGCCTCTCTCCTTTTACTTAGGTAGTCATTTCTTGCTCTTTTGTAGGTTTGCCAGGCATTTATGTTTTTTCTCCTCCTATACCTTTTCCAGCATTTGTCTCTCTACTCCTTAGCTCTTTTACACCCATTATCGAACCATTTCTCTCTGGCATGAATTACACCTACTTTGGTGACAGGTATGCAGCAATCTACTATCTTCCCATATTTTTCACAAAAGATGTCATACATTTCTTGTACAGATTTGTTGTAAAATAAGGTTCTCCAGTCAAGAACTGCAAAAAGCTCATTCATTTTGATGTAATCTCCTTTCGGATAGTTCCTCCTCATGTCCTCAGTGCCTCTACTCTCAGGAAGAATATCTTCAATGATATACTCCATCAACAACACACAGTGGTCACTCTTTCCAATTGGAGGTTCATACTCAATTTTTTCAATATCCAACACATTATCTGTGAACACTAGATCAAGTAGTGATGGCTCATCCCCACCCCTGGCCCTTGTTGGTTCCATTACATGTTGGTGTAGGAAATTCCCTTGTACGCAATCTAGGAATCTTGCCCCGAATGAGTCCTCACCACTGTGTGGGTCAAGATTTATCCAATCTATCTCTTTATGATTAAAGTCTCCCATAATCAAAATCCTACATTTTTTTTCCCGTGCCATGTTAACAACTGAGTTTATGACTTCAATAGTACCTATATGACTTTCCTCATAAACTTCAAGCCTATTTTGGTTCCTTGGTGGGTTGTATACAACAGTTATTATAATGCTCTCTGACCCAGTATTTATGCGAGCAACAAGAAATTCCTTGAACTCACTTTCTATAGCCAAGTTTATTTCTTCGACTTGAATCCTTTCACTTATGAGCAGTGCAATCCCTCCACCAGTCCTCTCAGATCTTTCAACCCTTAGTATTCTGAAGCCCTTAGGAAAAACTGTGACACTGTTTATGTCCTCACTCAACTTAGTCTCTGTAATTACTACTATATCTGCCTTACTGTTGTGAATCCTATCTTTTCATTCTACTGCCTTACCAGCTAATCCATCAGCATTTGTGTATAACAATCTTAATGAGGCCCCATCCCCTGATCTTCTGTCAATATCTTCTTTATCTCCCCTTTGTCTGGAAGAACTCTGTAATGAAAATTTTTCTTCTCTTCTTCATTTCTTTCATCATTTAACCTTCTTGCCTCTTGCAACAAGTTTTTGATCTTTCCCATCTCTTCCTGTGTTCTGTATCGTCTAATGAACACTTCTTTGAATTCTTGAAGGTCTTTTAGACTTTTTTTTCTCAACAATATTTCCCTACATGTTTCCCCTCTCTCAAAGGTTACTTTTGTTGGTCTCGGCTTTCCTTCCCTCGAATATTTACCTAGTTGGTGTATGTTTACAATATCCTCAGGACCACATACTACTCCAAGCTTTCTTATCAGGTCTACAACCCTAGCTTTATTTTCTTCAAGTCTCCCCTGCCATGTTGGCTCCTGGGACTCGCTTATGCCTGAGATTACCACTGTCTTCTCCTTATCAAGTGCCTGTCTGATGAGTGGGTTTGCCCTTTCCATCACAACGTCTTTCATTTTTTCGATTACTGTCTCTTTATAGTCAACTGTTTGTATGTTTTCCAGTGCCACCACCTTTACAGCCTCTTTTACTGCCACATTCCCCTTTAGTGCATCAGCAAAGGAAGTTTTCATGGCATCATTTTCCATATTCAGCTCCTGGAACTCTTTTCTGAACTGTTCAATGTTTTCCTTAATCTGGACATTCCAAGCAGCAATCTCGTCTCTCTCAGAAGAGAGCAGTGAACTAACATCTAATTCCTTTAGGTTGTCATTCAGCTGTTAGTTTTTATCTTCTTGTTTAGAAATTCTAGATTCTAGTTGACTCTTTTCCCCTTCCAGCTTCTTTATTTTTTTTCTAGTTCCTTTCTCTCATGCCCTTGTGCTTTATTTGCTTCCTCCAAAGATCTTATTTGCTCTCTGAGTGTTTCATTCTCTTTCATTTCTCCATCCATATTCCGAATTTTATCATCAAGGCTTATAACCATTTCCTCTAAATTCTTGATTTTCTGTTTAAGCCTCCTGATGGCTACCCCTCCTACCGACCCATGGATGGGAGAGGTTTGGGACAGAGATGGCATAATTTTTATGTTCTCCCTCTCACAGAATATAGAAAGAAGACGAGAAAGAGGAAAAAAAAAAGAGAAAAACTTTTAATTTAGCTTCACCCCGAAGTTTTATATCTCCATATAAGTGCTATTTAGTGACTCAGTTTATCTCTTTTCTGGTAACACACATCTTAACTTAAAAACTTGACCATGGTAATTTAAGGATAAAAAGAAAAAGAAAAAAAATGCAACAAAACAAAAGTCAAACCTGAAGGAAAAATTCGAACCTGTGTCTGAGGTGGAACCCACCTGTTTCTGCTATATATTCTTCCTAACTGATAAACTCACTTGCTAACCAAGATATGTTATCACAGGATTAGACTTTACATTTAACTCAATATATATACAAAATAAAAACAAAATAGTAAAAGAGAAAGCTAAAAGAAAAGCAAAAAAAAAAATGAAAAAAATAAGACAGCTGTACTACTTGGCAACTTAACTCAGTACTGTTTACTTATTCAATTTTTTTGTGTATCAAACTAACTAACAAGTTAATATAAATGGGAAGGATACTGATTTTAACAATATATGGAACCACAGGATCAGGTGTGTGTGTGTGTGTGTGTGTGTGATTACCTAATTGTGATTACCTAATTGTGTTTACGGGAAAGAGCCCAAAGCTCATATCTTCCCCTCTCCTGATCGGTTCCATTTTAGACTTAGTGATACTTATCATACCTGTCCTTAAAACTATGGATTGAGATAGCATTAACTACCTCCTCGCTTAGCCAATTCCAATTATCAACTACTCTTACACTGAAAAAGTATTTCCTTACATCCTGCAAAGAAGTTTTCTTACCAAGCTTCAAACTATGACCTCTAGTTCTAGAGCCAGCCATATCAAAATATCGATCCCTATCCACTCTATCATAACCATGAAGGAATTTAAAGACTGTCACCATATGTGAGTGTGTGTGATTACCTAATTGTGATTACCTAATTGTGTTTACGGGAAAGAGCCCAAAGCTCGTATCTTCTCGTCTCCTCATCGGTTCCATTTTATACTTAGTGATACTTATCATACCTGTCCTTAAAACTATGGATTGAGATAGCATTAACTACCTCCTCGCTTAGCCAATTCCAATTATCAACTACTCTTACACTGAAAAAGTATTTCCTTACATCCTGCAAAGAAGTTTTCTTACCAAGCTTCAAACTATGACCTCTAGTTCTAGAGCCAGCCATATCAAAATATCGGTCCCTATCCACTCTATCATAACCATGAAGGAATTTAAAGACTGTCACCATATCCCCCCTCACTCTTCTAGCTTCCAGTGATGGTAAGTCTAATTCCCTCAGCCTCTCATCATAACTGAGATTGCGTATTTCTGGCACCAGTTTCGTGGCATGTCTTTGAACTTTTTCAAGCTTAGCTATGTGCTTTTTCAAGTGCGGATTCCAAAAGGGGGCTGCATATTCGAGCTTTGGCCTCACATAGATTACATAAATATTTCTGAACATTTCCTTGTCCATGTGCCTGAAGGCTACCCTTACATTTGATAAGAATGCATATGCTGCCCTTACTATGCCATTTATATGTATTTCTGGAGACAAATCTGCCAGTATGTTTACTCCAAATCTCTCTCATTTTCTGTCTCTTGAAGTTGTACTCCAGCCACCGAGTAGTCAAGCTTGGGCCTTCTTGCACTTGTACCCATTCTCATTACCTTACATTTTGAAGTATTGAATTTCATTAGCCACTTTTCTGACCACTCATGCAGATTATTTAGATCCTCCTGAAGTTCTCTACCATTGTTCTCGTTTTTTACTTTCTTCACAATCTTTGCATCATCTGCAAACATATTCATGAATGAATTTACAGACTCTGGTAGGTCATTTACATATACAAGGAACAAAAGTGGCCCTAAAACTGAACCCTGTGGAACTCCACTACTAACTCTTCTCCATTCAGACACTGAGTGTCTTACTCTAACCCTCTGTTCCCTTCCTTCTAAGTAAGTTTTTATCCATTCCAAAACATTTCCACCTATTCTAGCCATTGATTGCAGCTTCCTAATAAGTCTCCCATGTGGAACAGTGTCAAACGCTTTCTGGAAGTCTAGGAATATGCAATCTGCCCAGCCCTCTCTTTCCTGTAAGATTTGGCTTACCTCATCATAAAATTGTAATAAGTTTGTTACTGTTGATCTACCTTCTCTGAAGCCATGTTGCCCCACTGACAAAAAGTTGAAGGATTCCAAGTGAAGAGAGATATGTTTCCTTAGTAGTTTCTCCATAACTTTGCAAACTATGCTGGTCAAGGAAACTGGTCTATAGTTCAGAGCCGTATCCCTCCTTCCCTTTTTGAAGATAGGTATCACATTTGCTTGTTTCCAGCATCTTGGAATCTTCTCCGACTCCAGTGACTTCTTAAATATGATACTTAGTGCCACTGATATTGTGTTTGCTCATTTTTTAAGCACATGAGGGGATATGTCATCAGGACCTGTAGCTTTATGAACATCTAAATCCATCAGCGCTTTGCATACCTCTGTGGCTGTAAGGTTGATGTTCTCTAATACCGGCCCTTGAGCTTCTATCACTGCAATCTGAGGGGGTGGGGTATTTTCTACTGTAAATACTGACTGAAACTCCTTGTTCAATTCTTTGCTGATCTCTTCATCCGTCTCAGTGATGCTTCCATCCGCTCTCTTTAGCCTTAAAACCTGTTCTTTTACCTTCAGTTTTCCTCTGATAAAGCTGTGGAAAAGCTTGGGATTTTCTTTAGCCTTCCTGGTGATGTCCCTCTCATAGTCTCTCTCTGCCTCTCTCCTTTTACTTAGGTAGTCATTTCTTGCTCTTTTGTAGGTTTGCCAGGCATTTATGTTTTTTCTCCTCCTATACCTTTTCCAGCATTTGTCTCTCTACTCCTTAGCTCTTTTACACCCATTATCGAACCATTTCTCTCTGGCATGAATTACACCTACTTTGGTGACAGGTATGCAGCAATCTACTATCTTCCCATATTTTTCACAAAAGATGTCATACATTTCTTGTACAGATTTGTTGTAAAATAAGGTTCTCCAGTCAAGAACTGCAAAAAGCTCATTCATTTTGATGTAATCTCCTTTCGGATAGTTCCTCCTCATGTCCTCAGTGCCTCTACTCTCAGGAAGAATATCTTCAATGATATACTCCATCAACAACACACAGTGGTCACTCTTTCCAATTGGAGGTTCATACTCAATTTTTTCAATATCCAACACATTATCTGTGAACACTAGATCAAGTAGTGATGGCTCATCCCCACCCCTGGCCCTTGTTGGTTCCATTACATGTTGGTGTAGGAAATTCCCTTGTACGCAATCTAGGAATCTTGCCCCGAATGAGTCCTCACCACTGTGTGGGTCAAGATTTATCCAATCTATCTCTTTATGATTAAAGTCTCCCATAATCAAAATCCTACATTTTTTTTCCCGTGCAATGTTAACAACTGAGTTTATGACTTCAATAGTACCTATATGACTTTCCTCATAAACTTCAAGCCTATTTTGGTTCCTTGGTGGGTTGTATACAACAGTTATTATAATGCTCTCTGACCCAGTATTTATGCGAGCAACAAGAAATTCCTTGAACTCACTTTCTATAGCCAAGTTTATTTCTTCGACTTGAATCCTTTCACTTATGAGCAGTGCAATCCCTCCACCAGTCCTCTCAGATCTTTCAACCCTTAGTATTCTGAAGCCCTTAGGAAAAACTGTGACACTGTTTATGTCCTCACTCAACTTAGTCTCTGTAATTACTACTATATCTGCCTTACTGTTGTGAATCCTATCTTTTCATTCTACTGCCTTACCAGCTAATCCATCAGCATTTGTGTATAACAATCTTAATGAGGCCCCATCCCCTGATCTTCTGTCAATATCTTCTTTATCTCCCCTTTGTCTGGAAGAACTCTGTAATGAAAATTTTTCTTCTCTTCTTCATTTCTTTCATCATTTAACCTTCTTGCCTCTTGCAACAAGTTTTTGATCTTTCCCATCTCTTCCTGTGTTCTGTATCGTCTAATGAACACTTCTTTGAATTCTTGAAGGTCTTTTAGACTTTTTTTTCTCAACAATATTTCCCTACATGTTTCCCCTCTCTCAAAGGTTACTTTTGTTGGTCTCGGCTTTCCTTCCCTCGAATATTTACCTAGTTGGTGTATGTTTACAATATCCTCAGGACCACATACTACTCCAAGCTTTCTTATCAGGTCTACAACCCTAGCTTTATTTTCTTCAAGTCTCCCCTGCCATGTTGGCTCCTGGGACTCGCTTATGCCTGAGATTACCACTGTCTTCTCCTTATCAAGTGCCTGTCTGATGAGTGGGTTTGCCCTTTCCATCACAACGTCTTTCATTTTTTCGATTACTGTCTCTTTATAGTCAACTGTTTGTATGTTTTCCAGTGCCACCACCTTTACAGCCTCTTTTACTGCCACATTCCCCTTTAGTGCATCAGCAAAGGAAGTTTTCATGGCATCATTTTCCATATTCAGCTCCTGGAACTCTTTTCTGAACTGTTCAATGTTTTCCTTAATCTGGACATTCCAAGCAGCAATCTCGTCTCTCTCAGAAGAGAGCAGTGAACTAACATCTAATTCCTTTAGGTTGTCATTCAGCTGTTAGTTTTTATCTTCTTGTTTAGAAATTCTAGATTCTAGTTGACTCTTTTCCCCTTCCAGCTTCTTTATTTTT
The DNA here is from genome assembly GCA_037179515.1 of Halocaridina rubra. Classification (NCBI taxonomy): domain Eukaryota; kingdom Metazoa; phylum Arthropoda; class Malacostraca; order Decapoda; family Atyidae; genus Halocaridina; species Halocaridina rubra. Next base: position 12,395 of record JAXCGZ010006003.1, read on the forward strand.
TTTCTAGTTCCTTTCTCTCATGCCCTTGTGCTTTATTTGCTTCCTCCAAAGATCTTATTTGCTCTCTGAGTGTTTCATTCTCTTTCATTTCTCCATCCATATTCCGAATTTTATCATCAAGGCTTATAACCATTTCCTCTAAATTCTTGATTTTCTGTTTAAGCCTCCTGATGGCTACCCCTCCTACCGACCCATGGATGGGAGAGGTTTGGGACAGAGATGGCATAATTTTTATGTTCTCCCTCTCACAGAATATAGAAAGAAGACGAGAAAGAGGAAAAAAAAAAGAGAAAAACTTTTAATTTAGCTTCACCCCGAAGTTTTATATCTCCATATAAGTGCTATTTAGTGACTCACTTTATCTCTTTTCTGGTAACACACATCTTAACTTAAAAACTTGACCATGGTAATTTAAGGATAAAAAGAAAAAGAAAAAAAATGCAACAAAACAAAAGTCAAACCTGAAGGAAAAATTCGAACCTGTGTCTGAGGTGGAACCCACCTGTTTCTGCTATATATTCTTCCTAACTGATAAACTCACTTGCTAACCAAGATATGTTATCACAGGATTAGACTTTACATTTAACTCAATATATATACAAAATAAAAACAAAATAGTAAAAGAGAAAGCTAAAAGAAAAGCAAAAAAAAAAAATGAAAAAAATAAGACAGCTGTACTACTTGGCAACTTAACTCAGTACTGTTTACTTATTCAATTTTTTTGTGTATCAAACTAACTAACAAGTTAATATAAATGGGAAGGATACTGATTTTAACAATATATGGAACCACAGGATCAGGTGTGTGTGTGTGTGTGTGTGTGTGTGTGATTACCTAATTGTGATTACCTAATTGTGTTTACGGGAAAGAGCCCAAAGCTCATATCTTCCCCTCTCCTGATCGGTTCCATTTTAGACTTAGTGATACTTATCATACCTGTCCTTAAAACTATGGATTGAGATAGCATTAACTACCTCCTCGCTTAGCCAATTCCAATTATCAACTACTCTTACACTGAAAAAGTATTTCCTTACATCCTGCAAAGAAGTTTTCTTACCAAGCTTCAAACTATGACCTCTAGTTCTAGAGCCAGCCATATCAAAATATCGATCCCTATCCACTCTATCATAACCATGAAGGAATTTAAAGACTGTCACCATATGTGAGTGTGTGTGATTACCTAATTGTGATTACCTAATTGTGTTTACGGGAAAGAGCCCAAAGCTCGTATCTTCTCGTCTCCTCATCGGTTCCATTTTATACTTAGTGATACTTATCATACCTGTCCTTAAAACTATGGATTGAGATAGCATTAACTACCTCCTCGCTTAGCCAATTCCAATTATCAACTACTCTTACACTGAAAAAGTATTTCCTTACATCCTGCAAAGAAGTTTTCTTACCAAGCTTCAAACTATGACCTCTAGTTCTAGAGCCAGCCATATCAAAATATCGATCCCTATCCACTCTATCATAACCATGAAGGAATTTAAAGACTGTCACCATATGTGAGTGTGTGTGATTACCTAATTGTGATTACCTAATTGTGTTTACGGGAAAGAGCCCAAAGCTCGTATCTTCTCGTCTCCTCATCGGTTCCATTTTATACTTAGTGATACTTATCATACCTGTCCTTAAAACTATGGATTGAGATAGCATTAACTACCTCCTCGCTTAGCCAATTCCAATTATCAACTACTCTTACACTGAAAAAGTATTTCCTTACATCCTGCAAAGAAGTTTTCTTACCAAGCTTCAAACTATGACCTCTAGTTCTAGAGCCAGCCATATCAAAATATCGATCCCTATCCACTCTATCATAACCATGAAGGAATTTAAAGACTGTCACCATATGTGAGTGTGTGTGATTACCTAATTGTGATTACCTAATTGTGTTTACGGGAAAGAGCCCAAAGCTCGTATCTTCTCGTCTCCTCATCGGTTCCATTTTATACTTAGTGATACTTATCATACCTGTCCTTAAAACTATGGATTGAGATAGCATTAACTACCTCCTCGCTTAGCCAATTCCAATTATCAACTACTCTTACACTGAAAAAGTATTTCCTTACATCCTGCAAAGAAGTTTTCTTACCAAGCTTCAAACTATGACCTCTAGTTCTAGAGCCAGCCATATCAAAATATCGATCCCTATCCACTCTATCATAACCATGAAGGAATTTAAAGACTGTCACCATATCCCCCCTCACTCTTCTAGCTTCCAGTGATGGTAAGTCTAATTCCCTCAGCCTCTCATCATAACTGAGATTGCGTATTTCTGGCACCAGTTTCGTGGCATGTCTTTGAACTTTTTCAAGCTTAGCTATGTGCTTTTTCAAGTGCGGATTCCAAAAGGGGGCTGCATATTCGAGCTTTGGCCTCACATAGATTACATAAATATTTCTGAACATTTCCTCGTCCATGTGCCTAAAGGCTACCCTTACATTTGATAAGAATGCATATGCTGCCCTTACTATGCCATTTATATGTATTTCTGGAGACAAATCTGCCAGTATGTTTACTCCTAGATCTCTCTCATTTTCTGTCTCTTGAAGTTGTACTCCAGCCACCGAGTAGTCAAGCTTGGGCCTTCTTGCACTTGTACCCATTCTCATTACCTTACATTTTGAAGTATTGAATTTCATTAGCCACTTTTCTGACCACTCATGCAGATTATTTAGATCCTCCTGAAGTTCTCTACCATTGTTCTCGTTTTTTACTTTCTTCACAATCTTTGCATCATCTGCAAACATATTCATGAATGAATTTACAGACTCTGGTAGGTCATTTACATATACAAGGAACAAAAGTGGCCCTAAAACTGAACCCTGTGGAACTCCACTACTAACTCTTCTCCATTCAGACACTGAGTGTCTTACTCTAACCCTCTATTCCCTTCCTTCTAAGTAAGTTTTTATCCATTCCAAAACATTTCCACCTATTTTAGCCATTGATTGCAGCTTCCTAATAAGTCTCCCATGTGGAACAGTGTCAAACGCTTTCTGGAAGTCTAGGAATATGCAATCTGCCCAGCCCTCTCTTTCCTGTAAGATTTGGCTTACCTCATCATAAAATTCCAGTAAGTTTGTTACTGTTGATCTACCTTCTCTGAAGCCATGTTGCCTCACTGACAAAAAGTTGAAGGATTCCAAGTGAAGAGAGATATGTTTCCTTAGTAGTTTCTCCATAACTTTGCAAACTATGCTGGTCAAGGAAACTGGTCTATAGTTCAGAGCCGTATCCCTCCTTCCCTTTTTGAAGATAGGTATCACATTTGCTTGTTTCCAGCATCTTGGAATCTCCCCCGACTCCAGTGACTCCTTAAATATGATACTTAGTGCCACTGATATTGTGTTTGCGCATTTTTTAAGCACATGAGGGGATATGTCATCAGGACCTGTAGCTTTATGAACATCTAAATCCATCAGCGCTTTGCATACCTCTGTGGCTGTAAGGTTGATGTTCTCTAATACCGGCCCTTGAGCTTCTATCACTGCAATCTGAGGGGGTGGGATATTTTCTACTGTAAATACTGACTGAAACTCCTTGTTCAATTCTTTGCTGATCTCTTCATCCGTCTCAGTGATGCTTCCATCCGCTCTCTTTAGCCTTAAAACCTGTTCTTTTACCTTCAGTTTTCCTCTGATAAAGCTGTGGAAAAGCTTGGGATTTTCTTTAGCCTTCCTGGTGATGTCCCTTTCATAGTCTCTCTCTGCCTCTCTCCTTTTACTTAGGTAGTCATTTCTTGCTCTTTTGTAGGTTTGCCAGGCATTTATGTTTTTTCTCCTCCTATACCTTTTCCAGCATTTGTCTCTCCACTCCTTAGCTCTTTTACACCCATTATCGAACCATTTCTCTCTGGCATGAATTGCACCTACTTTGGTGACAGGTATGCAGCAATCTTCCCATATTTTTCACAAAAGATGTCATACATTTCTTGTACAGATTTGTTGTAAAATAAGGTTCTCCAGTCAAGAACTGCAAAAAGCTCATTCATTTTGATGTAATTTCCTTTCGAATAGTTCCTCCTCATGTCCTCAGTGCCTCTACTCTCAGGAAGAATATCTTCAATGATATACTCCATCAACAACACACAGTGGTCACTCTTTCCAATTGGTGGTTCATACTCAATTCTTTCAATATCCAACACATTATCTGATTACCTAATTGTGATTACCTAATTGTGTTTACGGGAAAGAGCCCAAAGCTCGTATCTTCCCGTCTCCTGATCGGTTCCATTTTTAGACTTAGTGATACTTATCATACCTGTCCTTAAAACTATGGATTGAGGTAGCATTAACTACCTCCTCGCTTAGCGAATTCCAATTATCAACTACTCTTACACTGAAAAAGTATTTCCTTACATCCTGCAAACAAGTTTTCTTACGAAGCTTCAAACTATGACCTCTAGTTCTAGAGCCAGCCATATCGAAATATCGATCCCTATCCACTCTATCATAACCATGAAGGAATTTAAAGACTGTCACCATATCCCCCCTTACTCTTCTAGCTTCGAGTGATGGCAAGTCTAATTCCCTCAGCCTCTCATCATAACCGAGATTGCGTATTTCTGGCACCAGTTTCGTGGCATGTCTTTGAACTTTTTCAAGCTTAGCTATGTGCTTTTTCAAGTGCGGATTCCAAAAGGGGGCTGCATATTCGAGTTTTGGCCTCACATAGGTTACATAAATATTTCTGAACATTTCCTTGTCCATGTGCCTGAAGGCTACCCTTACATTTGATAAGAATGCATATGCTGCCCTTACTACGCCATTTATATGTATTTCTGGAGACAAATCTGCCAATATGTTTACTCCTAGATCTCTCTCATTTTCTGTCTCCTGAAGCTGTACTCCAGCCACCGAGTAGTCAAGCTTGGGCCTTCTTGCACTTGTACCCATTCTCATTACCTTACATTTTGAGGTATTGAATTTCATTAGCCACTTTTCTGACCACTCATGCAGATTATTTAGATCCTCCTGAAGTTCTCTACCATTGTTCTCGTTTTTTACTTTCTTCACAATCTTTGCATCATCTGCAAACATATTCATGAATGAATTTACAGACTCTGGTAGGTCATTTACATATACAAGGAACAAAAGTGGCCCTAAAACTGAACCCTGTGGAACTCCACTACTAACTCTTCTCCATTCAGACACTGAGTGTCTTACTCTAACCCTCTGTTCCCTTCCTTCTAAGTAAGTTTTTATCCATTCCAAGACATTTCCACCTATTCTAGCCATTGATTGCAGCTTCCTAATAAGTCTCCCATGTGGAACAGTGTCAAACGCTTTCTGGAAGTCTAGGAATATGCAATCTGCCCAACCCTCTCTTTCCTGTAAGATTTGGCTTACCTCATCATAAAATTCTAATAAGTTTGTTACTGTTGATCTTCCTTCTCTGAAGCCATGTTGCCTCACTGACAAAAAGTTGAAGGATTCCAAGTGAAGAGAGATATGTTTCCTTAGTAGTTTCTCCATAAGTTTGCAAACTATGCTGGTCAAGGAAACTGGTCTATAGTTCAGAGCCGTATCCCTCCTTCCCTTTTTGAAGATAGGTATCACATTTGCTTGTTTCCAGCATCTTGGAATCTCCCCCGACTCCAATGACTCCTTAAATATGATACTTAGTGCCACTGATATTGTGTTTGCGCATTTTTTAAGCACATGAGGGGATATGTCATCAGGACCTGTAGCTTTATGAACATCTAAATCCATCAGCGCCTTGCATACCTCTGTGGCTGTAAGGTTGATGTTCTCTAATACCGGCCCTTGAGCTTCTATCACTGCAATCTGAGGGGGTGGGGTATTTTCTACTGTAAATACTGACTGAAACTCCTTGTTCAATTCTTTGCAGATCTCTTCGTCCGTCTCAGTGATGCTTCCATCCGCTCTCTTTAGCCTTAAAACCTGTTCTTTTACCTTCAGTTTTCCTCTGATAAAGCTGTGGAAAAGCTTGGGATTTTCTTTAGCCTTCCTGGTGATGTCCCTCTCATAATCTTTCTCTGCCTCTCTCCTTTTACTTAGGTAGTCATTTCTTGCTCTTTTGTAGGTTTGCCAGGCATTTATGTTTTTTCTCCTCCTATACCTTTTCCAGCATTTGTCTCTCCACTCCTTAGCTCTTTTACACCCATTATCGAACCATTTCTCTCTGGCATGAATTACACCTACTTTGGTGACAGGTATGCAGCAATCTACTATCTTCCCATATTTCTCACAAAAGATGTCATACATTTCTTGTACAGATTTGTTGTAAAATAAGGTTCTCCAGTCAATAACTGCAAAAAGCTCATTCATTTTGATGTAATCTCCTTTCTGATAGTTCCTCCTCATGTCCTCAGTGCCTCTACTCTCAGGAAGAATGTCTTCAATGATATACTCCATCAACAACACACAGTGGTCACTCTTTCCAATTGGAGGTTCATACTCAATATTTTCAATATCCAACACATTATCTGTGAACACCAGATCAAGTAGTGATGGCTCATCCCCACCCCTGGCTCTTGTTGGTTCCATTACATGTTGGTGTAGGAAATTCCCTTGTACGCAATCTAGGAATCTTGCCCCAAAGGAGTCCTCACCACTGTGTGGGTCAAGATTTATCCAATCTATCTCTTTATGATTAAAGTCTCCCATAATCAAAATCCTACATTTTTTCTCCCGCGCCATGTTAACAACTGAGTTTATGACTTCAATCGTACCTATATGACTTTCCTCATAAATTTCAAGCCTATTTTGGTTCCTTGGTGGGTTGTATACAACAGTTATTATAATGCTCTCTGACCCAGTATTTATGCGAGCAACAAGAAATTCCCTGAACTCACTTTCTATAGCCAAGTTTATCTCTTCAGCTTGAATCCTCTCACTTATGAGCAGTGCTATCCCTCCACCAGTCCTCTCAGATCTTTCGACCCTTAGTATTCTGAAGCCCTTAGGAAAAACTGTGACACTGTTTATGTCCTCACTCAACTTAGTCTCTGTAATTGCTACTATATCTGCCTTACTGTTGTGAATCCTATCTTTTAATTCTACTGCCTTACCAGCTAATCCATCAGCATTTGTGTATAACAATCTTAATGAGGCCCCATCCCCTGATCTTCTGTCATTATCTTCTTTATCTCCCCTTTGTCTGGAAGTATTCCGTAACGAAAATTTTTCTTCTCTTCCTCATTTCTTTCATCATTTAACCTTCTTGCCTCTTGCAACAAGTTTTTGATCTTTCCCATCTCTTCCTGTGTTCTGTATCGTCTAATGAACACTTCTTTGCATTCTTGAAGGTCTTTTAGACTTTTTTTTCTCAACAATATTTCCCTACATGTCTCCCCTCTCTCAAAGGTTACTTTTGTTGGTCTCGGCTTTCCTTCCCTCGAATATTTACCTAGTTGGTGTATGTTTACAATATCCTCAGGACCACATACTACTCCAAGCTTTCTTATCAGGTCTACAACCCTAGCTTTATTTTCTTCAAGTCTCCCCTGCCATGTTGGCTCCTGGGATTCACTTATGCCTGAGATTACCACTGTCTTCTCCTTATCAAGTGCCTGTCTGATGAGTGGGTTTGCCCTTTCCATCACAACGTCTTTCATTTTTTCGATTACTGTCTCTTTATAATCAACTGTTTGTATGTTTTCCAGTGCCACCACCTTTACAGCCTCTTTTACTGCCACATTCCCCTTTAGTGCATCAGCAAAGGACGTTTTCATGGCATCATTTTCCATATTCAGCTCCTGGAACTCTTTTCTGAACTGTTCAATGTTTTCCTTAATCTGAACATTCCAAGCAGCAATCTCGTCTCTCTCAGAAGATAGCAGTGAACTAACATCTAATTCCTTTAGGTTGTCATTTAGCTGTTTGTTTTTATCTTCTTGATTAGAAATTCTAGATTCTAGTTGACTCTTTTCCCCTTCCAGCTTCTTTATTCTTTTTTCTAGTTCCTTTCTCTCCTGCCCTTGTGCTTTATTTGCTTCCTCCAAAGATCTTATTTGTTCTCTGAGTGTTTCATTCTCTTTCATTTCTCCATCCATATTCCGAATTTTATCATCAAGGCTTGTAACCATTTCCTCTAACTTCTTGATTCTCTGTTTAAGTCCTCTGATGACTACCCCTTCTCCCGACCCATGGGTGGGAGAGGTTTGGGACAGAGATGGCTTCATTTTTATGTTCTCCCTCTCACAGAATATAGAAAGAAGACGAGAAAGAGGAAAAAAAAAAAGAAAAGAGAAAAACTTCTAATTTACCTTCACACAGAATTTTTATATCTCCATATAAGTGCTATTTCGTGACTCAGTTTGCCTCCTTTCTGGTAACACACATCTTAACTTAAAAACTTGACCATGGTAATTTAAGTATAAAAAGAAAAAGAAAAACAAAAGTCAAACCTGAAGGAAAATTCGAATTTGTGTTCGAGGTGGCACCCACCTGTTTCTGTTATATATTCTTCCTAACTGATAAACTGACTTGCTAACCAAGATATGTTATCACGGGATTTAGACTTTACATTTAACTCAATATATATACAAAATAACAAAATAGCAAACGAGAAAGCTAAAAGAAAAGCAAAAAAAAATGAAGAAAATAGGACTGCTGTACTACTTGGCAACTTAACTCAGTACTGTTGACAGGTGGGTATTTGGTAATTTTTTTTTCTTTTATTATTCAATTTTTTCGTGTATCAAACTAACTAACTAGTTAATATAAATGGGAAGGATACTGTTTTTAACAATATATAGAACCACAGGATCAGGTAAAACGGCTTAAGAGCTTTCCCCAGTTTACACAAAAAATTAGGTAATGTGGTGTGAGGCTCCACGTCTGGCAACTCTTCTAGATTTCCCTCAAGGCAGAATCTGGACGGCAGCTTCTCTCTCTTCCTCACGAAAAAGTTCTCAATTTTTTTCCTTTAATATGAACAGTCTCGCCTTACAACAAATATTAGTTTTTGTACTCACAATACTCTGCAGGAGGATTTCAGATTTTTGGAAATTATGGTAAAGTTTTCCACTAAGCACTTTAGTCACTGGAAACAGTTTAAATTTTAAGAGGAGCGATTCCGTGTGTCACTGAACGCGCGGTCTGTGTGTGTGTGTGTGTGTGGGTGTGTTTTGGTAGGTAGAAAGTGCATAAGATTCTAAAATATTTTCATTGTTTGTAGTCACTAACAGACACTATGCTCTGTACTATAAGAAATAAAACTGTGTAGAAAATTAATAAGTAAGCTGTCTTTTTTCAATTAGGATACATGAAATAAAGTGTTTTATGTCGACAGATAGGAGGAGCATTTGGTGAACAGATAGTGCCAAGCATTTGCTCCTTTCCCCATCGAAAATGTGGTAATATATTTGTGGCTTTAATATTCACACATTCCTTTTGGAAACTATATTTTTCAAATTACAAGAAGTGACTTTATCCTATTTCATAGCATTGTTTAGAACACTTTTTTCTCACTTTGTCTGGGGAGGTTGTTGTTAAGTTTCTGTTTGTACTAAGGTGACTCAAGGTACTGAACTCTGCTATGAGCTCACAAATAGACAGGACAAACACTCATGCCACTACTCGGTTAAATGAAACTCAGAATTCAACTTTCTTTTAATTTTGGATATACAATGGCACATTAAAAAAAATGAATTGATTTTTGGAAAGCTGGAGCAAAGTTAATATTTAAATTTATGGAATCCTGCCTCGAATTCTGGAGGTGGCGAGCACGATTTCGATTCCCGGGACCACAGACAGATGCCAAGACTTTGACCTCAGTCGACGATCACCTCTGTCACACAGACAGAGTAAAATAGAGGACACTGCAATTGCAGAAACAGAAACGACACACCGTTAATAATGGGAAAACTGAAGGCACAAGCACACAAATAATGAGTTTCCAATATTATTTAGCTGGATGAAAATATATTCGTTTGTCACAGCTAGCCTCAAATATTTACGCTACTGTAAGAGAATACAAAATCATTAATTATTTGCCAGCATAGGCGTAAAACAATTTAATCTCAATAAATGAAGAATAAGCGAGACACATACAGTATGTATTCCTTAAATTGTGGGTAACCATAAATGTTTACAGTGCCAGTAGGGCAAGATTACTTATTATTTATTTGCAGTTTAAATAGTAAAACACTCTATATACGATAAAAGAGGAATCTACGAGATACATGTATTCATTAAATTTTTGGTTAGAAAGAAATATTTGCAGTACCAAGAGAGCAAAACCACCTTTTGAAGTATTTACAACTTATAACTCAAATCACCTTATTCCCAGTAAATGAAGAATCAGCATGTAGTGCCAAAGGGACAAAATCACCTTTTGAAATATATGCAACTTATAGCTCAAAACACTTTATTCCCAGTAAATGAAGAATTAGCAAGATAAATACAGTATGTATTCATTAAACTGTGCTTAACAAGAAACATTTGCAATGCCAACAGTGCAAAATTACTTATTAATTATTTGCAGTTCATAACGTAAAACACTTTAGTTATATTTTTAATTAGTTGCAATTTATAGCAAAAAAGAAAACACTTTATTTATGAGTATTGATGTAAAACTATTTACAAAGATAGAAAGGGGTGAAATGAAATTAAAATTCGTTAGGAAACAGGATAGATTTGTACATGGCAATGAGCAATTTTTTGAGGGCGAGATTAGACTTTGGCACTCGCAATGATAAAAATTTCCATGTCAAGGAATTAAATCTGGCAAATGAGATTCCAGTTAGGTAATCTACAAAAGTTCGTTTTGTAAGGGTATGGAACTGATAAAAATTTCTTAGGATTTGACCAGTAACAAATTTAACCAGTTTCTCAAATTCCCAATTCGCTTGACCAACGAGCTTTACCATACACTATCTCTCACCTTGTTTGGGCCAGACAAATTCCTGTGAAGACGCCACGTAAAAAAGTTTGAAGTAAGCATGACTGCTGAGGCGAGATCTTGCCTCTGGGTTGTTGGACCGCCAAATGAGAGTGATCAAGCGTCCTTCTTGGTGACGCCATCATTCAGCCGCCTCTAGAGTGTATATTCAGACCAGTAATTAAATTATATAAAATTCGAGGGCATACTGTAGTGGTGGTCCCCGGCAGCCAATTATGGTAGAAATGCAAGGGAAAGACAGTATTTTAGGTGTAATAAGCAGAAGCAAATAAAAGAGGCAAAAAATTTTATGGGCAAAATAGGTTACTGGTGAGCAATCTCCAGAACATTCTTTGCATTGCAGGAGACGGAATTTTAAATACAGTGTTCAAATAGTAAAGAAGCTACTGAAATGTATCTAGGCAGGCTAAGGACATATCAACAGGGTCAAATTTATAAAAAAAATTATTAGAAGGAGAAATTTTTAAAATATAACAGAATTTACCAGCAAAAGCAATTTTTTAATAAGAAAATTGAGTAAACAACGTATCTAACAGACTCGCTAGGATTATGGCCTCGTTCATGAGAAAAAAAAAAGAGCAGAAAACAGAAATAGGAGGGAGAATTTATATTGGGGTCAAACTTTCTAGACATACAAGAATGTTAGACAAGATATATTTAAAATAAGTGATCTACTGAAATGTAAATTGCAAATAATCATAATCTGCAAGCGGCAAGGAGTGAGATTTTTTTAGTAAGAAAAGACTACTGCCTCTGGTGAGTTTGAGTAAAACACTCTGTCACAGCTTGGGAGAGATAGTAATGTCAATGACGAGCAAACATGAGTGAAACGAAAGGGAGAGCAGATGAACACGAGACACAATATGGCAGGGGAGAGTAAAAGGAGAGGTGGTTATTTTTCCCATTTCAATGCTGCGTGACTCCTTATTTTTTCACGATATTCAACAAACTGTTTTGCATAAAATTGTATTCATGACTGTGTTTGCTTTTAAATTTGAATATAATCCTTTAATATAGCCAAATACATAAATAAATGAATAAATAAAGCTTTTCACTTGATATAAATAAACACAACTGAGCTGCTAGCTGTGGATTTGTCAGATGCGCTCACAATCTGTTCAGTGCGCTTGGTTTGAATTTACTGCACCATCCATGTAGGTATAAAAATAATTCCTTAATTATTTATTAGACTCCAAAGTAATGGTGGAATTATATAGCTCAGAATGGTGCAAAAAGGGGACTCCCTGAACGAACTTTACTTTTAGCTTTTTCTTTTGTTCTGTGGAACATATGCATCAGGTCAAGAATTCACTTTCTGATCTTAAAGAGAGAGAGAGAGAGAGAGAGAGAGAGAGAGAGAGAGAGAGAGAGAGAGAGAGAGAGAGAGAGAGAGAGAGAGAGAGACTCTGCCAAAGAAGGAAAGTGGAATCCAGCCTCCAGCTGGATTCATCCAAACAAAAGAAACCAAGAACTATAGACCCATTAAAGCTACTCCTCACAAATGCTGATGGGATAGCTGGTAATGCAATAATATTAAAGATTGGGATATGTTAGGATAAGGCACTTGTAACAGCAGTTAGAGATAGAATTAGATAATAAATATACAGTGTAACAGCCTTTCCTAGAAGTAAAAAAAAAAAAAAAACTGTCAGAACTCAAAGGACTGGCGGAAGGGTGGCTCTCCTAGGTTCATGTTGAAAAACTAACTGTCACAGGTGGTGATATCAAGGACGTTATTGTTGCTGGTGTAAATGCGGGTTTAGAAAAATTATAACAGTCAGTATATAACCCACCAAAGTGTCAACGAAGTAGAAAGGTACATGAGGAAAGCCTGCTGGCTAGTACAGTGGTAACGCGCTGGCTTCGCATTCACGAGGTCGAAAGATCGGTCCCCGTCCAAGACCGAGAGTTTAAGCTGTTTACTGGCAGGAACTGCTGTGGGTGGACATCACAGTGGGGGGTTGGGGCTTGTCCTGGCTGACGAATACCCATTGTAAAATGGAAATAAAGTTTATTATTATTATTATTATTATTATTATTATTGATGCACTAGACCAGAAAAATGCAGCTGTAAACTTTGTAAATGAATAGAAGTATAAGATGTTTAATATGGAGGATATAGATTAAAGAGAAATATGACTGAAACAGTTTTGATCCACACAGTAAAGAGGACTCTATTAGGGCAAGATTCATAGATTATATACAAACCGACTTTTTGCACCAACATGCATTGGAACCAACAATGGCTAGGGAAGGAGATATACAAGCATTTGATCTAGTATTAACAAATAAAACTTTTAATCTTGGTAAATTTGAGCATAAGCCACCCATTGGGAAAAGTGGTAACGGTGTGAAGTTGATGGAGCACATCATTGAGTGTGCTTTGCCTGAGAGTTAAAGCATCTAGAAAGAAACGAGGTAGAACTATCCAAAGGAAATTACAAGAGGATTAGCAGTCATTTTATTTTCATTGACTGGGGGACCATTTTTAACAATGTATTTGCGTACATGTGCTAAATCTCTTGAATATAAGGGGCAGAGGAGAGTAGAGACAAATGCTGGAATAGGTGCAGAAGGAGAAAAATATAAATGTTTGGCAAAACTATAAACAAACTAGAAATGAGTACCTATGTAAAAGAAGAGAAGTAGAAAGATCATATGAGAGATATTAATAGGAGGACTAATGAAAATTCAAACTTTCTCCACAGCTCTGTCTGGGGGAATTTAGTAGTCAAAGAACAAGTTTGTTGTTGTTGTTGTTGTTGTTGAAAAGTACAGGTGGAAGCATTAATAAGACAGATGATGTGATCTGCAAAGAACTAAGCATTGAGCTTCAGTCTGCATTTAAGGTAAAGAATATTCCCCTGCCTTACATTACGGAGCTTAGAGAACAAGAACCAGTATTAGAAAACAACGTCTTTTCAACTACAAAAGTATTTAAATTATTGATGACATTAGATGATCATAAAGCTTTGGAACCTTTTGGTATGTCCTCTTATGAACTTTTGAAATGTGCTACACCATTATCTGGTGCACTTTGCATCATATCTGAAAAGTTCCTGGAATCTGGGGAGATTCCAAGATGCTGGAAGCAAACAATCGTTGTAGCTACTTTCAGAAAGATTAAGAGAGACACACCCCAAATCTACATACCTGATTCATTTACTAGCTTAATTTGTAAAGTTATGGATATATCACTGAAAAAACACATTTCTCTCTAATTGGAGTTCTTCAACTTTTTGTCATTGTAGCAACATGGCTTCAAAAAAGAGAAAGAAACACTAACAAACTTGCTGAAATTTTATGATGAGCTAAGCCTCATCATATAAAAAAGAGAAAGCTCGGAAGGTTGCATATGCTTAAATTTCCATAGGTTGTTGATGTAGTCCCACATTAGAGACTCATTAAAAATCTGCAAGTATTGGCAAGAATGGGAAGATATGCTTTACAGAGGAGAAAAACTTCTTTAGAAGAAATGGAGCAGAGGGAAAGAGTAATTGCAACGTCTCACTGGGGAAATGTTAGCAGTGGGATTCCATAAAAATTTGTTTATGAGCTCATTCTACTCCTTATATATGTAGATTATCCTCCGAAGTCTGTAAGTAATTACCTTATTTTAATTATCTAATTGTGTTTACGGAAAGAGCCTTATGCTCGTAACTCCCCTTCACCTAGTTGGTTCCATTTTTGTGCTCAGTGATGCTTATCATATTTGTCCTTAAAACTGTAAGCTGAGTTAGGAATAAGTACCTCTTTGCTTAGCGAAATCCAATCATCAACTACTATTGCACTAAAAAGAATAGTGCTTTTCTACATCCTGCAAAGAAGTTTTCTTACGAAACTTCAAATTATGACCTCTAGTTCTAGAGTCAGCCATATCAAAATATCGATCCCTATCCACTCTGTCAATATCATGAAGGAATTTAAAAACCACCATCATATCCCTTCTAATTATTGTATTTTCAAGTGATGGTAAGTCTATTTCTCTCAGCCTCTCCTCATAACCGAAATTGTGTATTTCTGGCACCAGTTTCGTGGCATGTCTTTAAAGGAAGCGACTGGGTGCAGCCCTTGATCTTTAACATGCTCCACCCCAATCAGCTGGCATATATATGCTGTTCAAGTATTTATGAAAGAAAGAAAATAAAATTCAGCATACCAAACACACGGTTACTGCAGAGGAATCTAACCTAACCTAGGTTTGGTTAGTTAGGTTAGGTAAGGTTAGGTTAGGTTCTTCTGCAAGAACCGTGTGATTGGTATGCTGAAATGCTTTTTCTTTCATAAATACTTGAACTGCATGCATATGTCAGCTGCATGTGTGAGGAGCATGTTAAAGATCAAGGGCTGCACCCAATCGCTTCCGTCTTTGAACTTTTTACAGCTTTTTTATGTGCTTGCTCAAGTGTTGATTCCATAAAGGGCTGCATCTTCAAGCTTTGGCCTCACGTAGCTTACATATATATTCCTTGCCCATTTGTTTGAAGGTTACCCTTTCATTTGCTAAGATAGCATATGCTGCCCTTACTATGCCATTTACATGCATTTCCAGAGACAAATCTGCCAGTATGCTTTCTCCTATATTGCTCTCATTCTCTGTCTCTTGAAGTTTTGATCCTCTTATTGAGTATCCAAGCTTGGGCCTTCTCGCACTTGTACTCATACTCATTAGCTTACATTCTGAAGTATTGAATTTCATTAGCCACTTTTCTGATCACTCATGCAAACTATTCAGGTCTTCCTGAAGTTCTCTACCATTGTTCTTTCTTCACAATCTTTGCATCATCTCCAGACATATGTAAGAATGAATTTACAGACTCTGTTAGATTATTTACGTATACAAGGAACAAAAGTGGCCCCTAAACTGAATTTACCTAATTGTGCTCACAGGAAAAAGATTTGTTCTTGTAATTCCCCGTCTCCTTAATGATTTTATTTTTACTCAATAATGCTCAAACATGTTTGCAGATGACGCAAAGATTACGCAAAGTGTTTAAAAGACAATGATTGTGTATCAATCTTTAGCAACTCCTACATGATCGACATGAGTGGTCATATAAGTGGCTAATGAAATTTAGTACTTAAAAATGTAAGGAAACAAGAGTAGGCAAGTGTGTTTGTGTATTCAATGGCAGCAGTGAAAATTGAAGAATTTATGAATGAAAGAGATAAAAGGATAAATATATTGCCAGATTTGTTGCTGGAAAGGCATATAGATGGTACAGTAAGGGGAACGTTAGCTTTCTTGGGAAACATAAGGATACCTTTGAGAGATATGGACAAAGAAATATTAAGTAATATGTACATGACTCATGAGAGGCTTAAGCTTGAACATGAAACACCCTTCTGCAAATTCGAACTTGAGAACAAAAAATACATATTATCAAACTGGAGAAAGTTCAGATGCAAGTAATGAGGACAATAACAGATACAAAAGCTCTTATTATGAAGACAGGGTGAAAGAGTGAGACTTATTGCCACTCGACGACAGAAGAAAGAGAAAATATAGTTACGGTTTTTAAATTCTTCCATGTATGTAGGGAGTTGGTAAGGAGCGATTTTTTTATATGGATGGCTCTAAAACTAGAGGACATAGTCTGAATTTACGTAAGAAATCCTTTTTGTAGGAAGTAAGGAAGTAGCTTTTTAGTGTAAGAATATTTGATCAATGGAATTCAATGAACAATAAATGCTAATGAGAGACATAAGAAGTGTTAGTGAGTAAAAAAAATAAATAAATAAACCAACCAGCAGGTGCAGTTATGAGTGTAGGGCTTTCGTCTGTGTGCACTATTGGGTGAATAAGAGCAATGGTCTCGAATGGAAACAATATTCACAGTTCTCAGGTACAAGGGAAGAACACTATATGATTTATGTAAATGCCAGATATGCCATGGCTGAGTTATTAACTTAGGTGCACTTTCCCCAAGAGGATGAGAAACTGACAGTACACTGAACAAAACAGATGGGAAAGCAAAAAATATGTTTTCTCTCACTTCTCACCTGGGTAGAATGATTTTGTAAACGTATCTTGATTTCTAAGGCGTCTCCTCAAGAAAAGCTATTTATGTTACATGAAACATAGATATTTATTAAACACCTAAAATATAGTCAAACTAGCAGTGGTATCTGTATTTTCTTAATTATTATGCTCATTACATAATCAGTGCAGCATAATACTTCTAACTGTTTGAATTTTTACTCAACATATGTTTCATATTAGTAATATAAGATATGACATAAAGTGCCTTAATTAATTTATATTCAAGTGAATTCTTAAGAGATTTGAA
Source organism: Halocaridina rubra (assembly GCA_037179515.1). Lineage (NCBI taxonomy): Eukaryota > Metazoa > Arthropoda > Malacostraca > Decapoda > Atyidae > Halocaridina > Halocaridina rubra. Next base: position 29,560 of record JAXCGZ010006003.1, read on the forward strand.
GACTACATCCAGATTTGGTATATCAAAGGGAATATGTTACAGTGGTCATATAAATAGGTTACATAAATATTTCTGAACTTTTCCATGTCCATGTTCCTGAATAAGAAAGCATATGATGCCCTTAGTATGCAATTTATATGCATTTCTGGAGACGAATCTGCCCGTAAGTTTACTCCTAGATATCTCTCATTCTCTGTCTCAAGAAGTTTTGCTCCTTTTACTGAGTATCCAAGCTTGGGCCTTCTTGCACTTGTACCCATTCTTATTACCTTTCGTTAGCCACTTCTCTGACCACTCATACAGACTATTTAGGGTCTTCCTGAAGGTCTCTACTATTGTTCTTGTCTCTTACTTTTTTCACAATCTTCACAATGTTTGCAGTTTGTCACTTACCGGACTGAGGTTGAAAGGTTTTTCATTGACTCTACTCTTACTGTTGGCCTCTCTAAAGAGATGATTGCAGGCACATCAGTTGCCAATAACTGGGGCAACTAATACTGATGATGCAAAGATTACATTCTATATTTCATATCCAACTCGGATCTTTGTACATATGATTGCCATTTCTGGTGACATGTATCATGTAAAGTTCATGGTTCTTTGATAGAACATCAGTTTTTATATCAAAATGAAGCTTGTATTAATTTGGTTTTGCGAAGCATCGTACTCAATCAATATTAGCCTTGGAATTCTCTAAAAGCTGTCATTCCTTGATGAAACAGTCTTGAGTGTATAGATTATATCTTCCACAAGATAAACATTTAATACAGGTTTTGGACTTATTTTCATATTACAAGAACCACAGTCAGTTCTGTACTAATTTCAAAGGTTATTGACCCTCAACGTATAGATATCTGCGAAAAATTTCACTTTTTTTATCTTCCCAAAGTGGAGACAACCAATCATTTCAGCTCATAATGAACGGTTGCCTTGGTTACGGCAGACATATCTTTGTATAGGACAAAACCCACTAAGTTTCCCATATACCTTAGTAGTTATTTTATGATTAAAATGCAAATTAAACATTCATATAAATTTAAAATAAGTTGTCTTGAAATGAATAGATTCCATAATAATATATTCAATTTAACCACCACTTATTCATTCTGTATAACCATTTACTCTCAAGAATGTGAAGGCATGTGTACAAAACTGGATAATTTGGTAAATTTATTGAATTTACTATGGAAATACACATACTACTGCAAATTATACAAAACAGGAGATCAGAAGAAAGAGAAGTCATGCAGAAAGTCAATATTTTGGAAAGATTATGGGAAAAGATAATACATTGAAGTTGCATATTTCTGTACCACAGGTTCAGTTCGACATCATCATCATCGTTATCAGAAACCTATATTATATAACCTTTAGTCACATGAAGCCCTTCAAAGTTGAAAAATGTGGTTTTAATAGCAATATAGTGTTCACTTAAACTAGTGTAGATGGCGCTCCAAAAGTTCCAGTATAAATATACACATTAATTGTGTCACTAAATTGAAGTCGAACAATCAGACTCAGTCTGCCCTGTGAATAGTTGTGCTCAGATGGTTGGCTTGTGATTGACCAGGAGGAAGTGCTCACAGTATGTAGCGGCCGTTTCAAGTCACTGGTGTAGGAGTCGTAGTTCCAAGTCACTTGCTGTGTGTGGGGTGTTCTGCTCTGTTCTTTTGGTTGCCGTCCGGCTGTTGTTCTATTTTGGTTGGTTGACATATCTCATTTGATTAAAGCATTAATATTTGTGCAAGTCACATCCTACTTTAGGTAAGACATTTTATTATGAGATTACAAACTATCTAGACTTTCCAGCAATTATGGCTACTAAGATTTCGCCGGATATGATTAAGCCTTTCAATGTTGATGGGGATGTAGTAGTGTGGATAAGGAAGGTGGAACTTGTTGCTAAGCTGCAAAAAATAATGGATTTAGCCCCCTTTTTTTGCCTTTATATCTGGAGGGTGATGCATTAGCCATGTTTTTAGACTTAAATGAAGAATCTCAAGCAGATGTTAATGTGATAAAGATTAAGTTGAAGGATGCATTTTCAGATGGAGCATTTTCTGCATATTCTAAATTGGTAAATATGAGGTGGATTGGTCAACAAGTTGATGTTTATGCCAATGAACTTAGGTGTCTGGCAGAGTTGGCTGGGTTTGGGAGGGAAGGATTGAACAACATTTTGAGATTATCATTTATAAATGGTTTTCCTAACAATATAAGCACAATCTTGCAACAGATGCCAGGTGTAATTAAGTTGGAAATGTCCGATATTATTGCTCGGGCCAGAATTTTGTATTCCAAGCAGTCTAATCCTGATGTTATAGCTGTTGGTGTACAGTGAGGTGCAGCTGCTAGAGTGGATGGTGAGAGTAGTGGATTTGTAGGCAAGTGTTTTCAATGTGGAGGGCCCCATCTTATTAAGGATTGTAAGGAGCAAAAGGTGAGGTATTTCAAATATAACAAATTTGATCATATTGCAACCAACTGTGAGATGTCTAATAGGGGAGACTGGTCATATGCGAGAAATGAGTAAGGAGTGACTGGTGCGCCAGCAAATATCCCCGTCAAGTTGAGGCGCAACTTAGAAAGCTACCCATTATTGATATAAATGTTAATTAAAAAACTGTGAAATGCTTGGTGGATACTGGATGTTCATCTACTTTAGTGACATCAAATTTAGTACCTAAATGTGTAGGTACTAGTTTTGTTAATGCTTTTGATGGACGTCCTGTTAGGTGTAAAGGTAATGGCATGGTTAATATGCAAGTGTCTGGAACAGATTTAACGCTAAGGGCAGTAGTATTTGATGATGTGGTTGATGGTGTGGAGGTGATAATGGGGATAGATGTAATAGATGCACTGGGTGGCGTGACTGTCCTGTGACAAGGTTCAATTTGGTGGGTAGGAGTGGATAGTGCAATAAGTGGAGTGGATCATGCATGTTGTATTAATGACACAGACTTTTCTGCACAGTTTGATGGCCAAAACTGGACTGTAAAGTGGACATGGAAAAATTATCCCCCAGCCCAATTAAAAGATGAGGTCAGATTTGCTATGATTTTAATTTGACGGGTAAAATCAAGGAAGAATTTAACAGAGAGGTGGAGAGGTGGATCAATGAAGAGATCCCGGCTCCATGGAAAGATGTTGAAGAGGAGATTATTCCATTGCTGGCAGTTGTGTAGCTGACTAAATATAAAGTCAGGCCAGTGCTCGACTTTCGTGAGTAAAATAGGATTGTAGAGTGCCACACGGGTGATGATCTGATACACATCTGTGAAGAAACTTTGCACAAATGGAGGCAATTGAGCGCTAATGTCACTTGTAGACCTTATGTCAACATATTTACAAATCAAGGTTGATGAAAATCTCTGGAAGTGCCAGTTAGTTAAATATAAAGGACAAACTTATTGTCTTACACGACTTGGTTTTGGCCTAAATTGCACATCACGCATCATGTCAAAAATTTTGAAACTGTTTTGGAAAAGCATGATACTATCTGAGAGGAACTAACTCTTATATGGACGACATCTTGGTGGATGAGTCACGAGTTTCACCTCATTCAGTTATTGAACACTTAAATAGATATGGCTTGTTAACTAAGCTACCTGAACCGTTAAATGGAGGTGCTGAATTGGGCTTAAAGTTGATCACTGATGGGAGTAAGTTATGGTTACACAGTATTCCGGAGGTGGGATCAAAATTAACAAGGAGAGAATTGTTTTCAGTTTGTGGATCTCTGATAAGTCATTGGATGACTCTAAGTTGCTTGTAGCTACATAAAAAGAAGAGCTGGGGGTACACCTTGAGACGACTATACTGGAGATGAAGCAGTCAAAATGATTAGAGAAGTAATTGCACAGGTTAATGTAGATGATCCATTGAAGGGATATTGGCATTTGCCAAAAGGAAAGAGTGGCACTCATTGCTGTTGAGGTGGTCCTTGAAGTGAATGGACAGGTAATTGAGGATGCTGCATGGTTGCGAAAAGAGGATGACTTCAGTCATATTAATGTGGCAGAGTTGGAGTCTGTGCTGAAGGGTGTAATTCTTGCCATAAAGTGGGGATTACATGATTTAGAACTGAAAACTGATTCAATTACAATGTGTGATTGTTTGTTAAGTGCAGGTTACATATTCTGCAAGAATTGATTGAAGAGTATTCTTTAACCTTGAATGCATCATTTGTCCCAACAGTGAAGAACAAAACTGATGCATTCACTCAAGTAAAAAAGGAATGGTCGATGATAAGTCGTGATGAGGGTAAGAGTGTTGCTATTTGTTGTAATATTATGAGCATAGACCTTAATGAGATACATAACATGCATCACATGGAAATGGATCAAACACAGTATTTGGCTAGGATGGTAGATCCAACTGTGGACAGAAACTCAGAGAAGAAAGTTGTCAGAAGTTGTAAGAGATGCCAAGCTGTTGATCCTGTGCCTGTTACACATTGCCCAGGTGAAGTAAGCATCTCTATTAATTGAAGTCGGTTAGCAATAGGTGTAACGAATTACAAACAATTGCTGTACCTGTCCATTGTTGATTGTGGACCAAGTCATTTTGCCATATGGAAAGACATAAGGAGGTAAGATGCAGGAGAAATTGCAAGACTGTTGGCTGATATTTTTTGGAAAGAGGACCAGTTTAAGAAGTGTTGATGGACAATAGTACTGCTTTACGTTCAGAAACCTTGAGGCGGCTATTTGATAAGTGGGGTATGGCCAGAGTGTATAGAGCTGCTTATAGGCCAAGTGGGAATGGCAAAGTAGAGCGACATACCTCAATCAAAACGTTGGCTGAATGGGGTAACAGTACACCTAGAAAAGCAGTATTCTGGTATAATATAATGCCTCGATCTAGCCAGGATGATAAACCACCCATGACCGTTGCACTACGGAGTGGAAAAGGGGGCATGTTACTGATGTAAATTCTGAAAATGATATGTCTGTTGATGGGATGCCTTGGCATATTTTGGATGGTCATCCTGTGGTTGCCTTCAGTTCTTCTGAATAATCAGATGAGGATAATCTGCAAGATGAGGCAGTTGTTGGTGCTAATGCTGGAAGACGTTGCTCTCAGAGAGATAGAAAACCACAAGTTTGGTAGGGTGACTATGTCACTCACTGATAGGTATGAACTTAATTAATTTTAGCTGTACATTGTTTGTTTTGGGAATTTAATTAATTTGGTTGTATTATATTTGTTTTGTTGCTCAGTTTTTCTTTGGTTTGTAATTTGTCATGTGGGGTTGTTGTTTCGACTTTTGTTGATCTTGAGGATCAGGTGAGCGTGTGGTTTTAATAGCAATATAAACTTTCTGTAAACTTGTGTAGATGGCACTCCAAAAGTTCCAGTAATATTTACATTAATTGTGTCACTAAACTGAAGTTGAACAATCAGACTTAGTCTGCTCTGTGATTGGTTGTGCTCAGATGGTTGGCTCGTGATTGGCCAGGAGGCAGTGCTCACAGTATGAAGCGGCTGTTTCAAGTCACTGGTGTGGCAGTTGTAGTTCAGAGTCGCTTGATGTGTGGTGTGTTCTGTTCTGTTGGTTGCTGGCCGGCTGTTGTTCTGCTTTGTTTGGTTGACATATCACATTTGCTTAAATCATTACTATTTGTTCAAGTCACATCCTACTTCAAGTAAGACATTTTATTTGAGATTACAAAAAATTATCCTGAAAGGTTACAGTGTCATATTTACTACGGTCTTACAAATCTGTTTTCTCTTTTAAGTTGTATGTAGGCTAAATAGAAGACATTACAGTAATTTTTATGTGCAAGCATATGGACTAAAAAATATAAAAATCAGCTTCAATAATAAAGGAAATATAAGCAATTAGATTTCATGATGGACACCGATCATATATTCTAAGGCTACATTGATCATCCACTTTATTACTAGTACCTTCACCAGCATATATAATGAATTATAAGAGTAATAAAATTACATTAAGGAAGCATGTCAGATTCTAGAAAAATGTTCATGCTTAGTTTGATTAAAATTATGTTGTCTACGGTCAGCTGTGAATTTCATTAAATTTTAACTGATCCTGGGTACTAACTAGCTAGATCAAGAATGTCATTCATCAGTGTTTAATCCACAGCAGAACATGAGCAATGTAAGCAGCATAAATTGTACTTAAGCATTTCAGCACCTCAGTCCTAATGATAATGAACATATCTAAGAGAAAAGGCATCAACAGTTAACAGAACTTGAGAAAATGAAGAGCTCTGGAACATGAAAATCCAAGATTAATTACTGCTGACTTACTCCACGCAGTTATAAAATACATTATAAATTCATGACATAAGTAGCACACTGAAAAAACTGAGGTTCAAGATGAAATTTTAGTCATAATATAGACTTCGCATTCGCGAAGTCGACAGATCGGTTCCTGTTCAGGACCGAGAGTTTAAGCAGTTTACTGGGAAGGTTACTTCTGTGGCTGGACACCATAGTGGGGGTTGGGGCTTGCACCGGCTGACGCCCGCCAGACCAGGGGCAATGCCTCTGATAGGAGGGCTAAAACCCAGCAAACTTGAACTTTAACAAAAATATCAGATGCGAAGAATTTTTTATATGCAATTTTGGAAAGAACTCAATAAAATAAAAAAGCAGACTGCATGAATCTAAATATATTACAATGATCATATGATTTCTCAAAAGTTATGTCAGATGTGCAATGAACAAATACTACATTTTTAACGTTAAACATTCAGTCTTGTGACAAGAAATTGTTTGGTTACAAGTATGTACAGTACTATGTTTCATATACTGTTCATTTTGTATATTAATTAAGAATGTTTCAATAAGAACTCGACTCAACTGACATGAATACTATATCACTTCTCCTGAGTACAGTGGCGGCTTGTGCATAGTCACTGAGGAACTTCAGCACCCCCTATTTTCACTCGATATCATCGATAACATTCAATATAATAATGTCAGTAGCCATCCCATAGTTCATGAAAATATTACAAAAGTCCACAAATAGAACTGTGCACTTCACAGTTCCAGTGATGCGGTGTTTGGCTGTTGTAATTACCTATTGTACTTATGGGAAAGAGCCCCAAGCTCATAACGTCCCGCCTACTAGTCGGTTCCATTTTGTACTTAGTGATACTTATCCTTAAAACTATGGATTGATTAGCATGAACTACCTCCCCGCTTATTGAATTCCAATTATCAACTACTCTTACACTAAAAAAGTACTTCCTTGCATCCTGCAAAGAAGATTTATTACAAAGCTTCAACCTATGACCTCTAGTTTTAGTGCCAGCCATATCAAAATATCGATCCCTATCCACTCTATCATAACCATGAAGGAATTTAAAAATTGTCACCAAATCCCCCCTCAATCTTCTAGTTTTGTGTGATGGCAAGTCTAATTCCCCCAGCCTCTCATCATAACTGAGATTGTGTATTTCTGGCACCAGGTTCGTGGTATGTCTCTGAACTTTTTCCAGACGTCCTCCTCTCATCTCCTACCCAGCCAGCAGCTAGAAGTCAGCAGCATGAAGTCAACTCCTCCTGCAGATTGACTGGATTTCTTCCTCTACTCCTTTCCCTCGTTGGAAAGTTAATAGTGATAGGAAGACATTCCCATATCCGTTGTTTTCTCTCTCTTTTGAAGGAGTAATATTGGAATAGTGGGTCTCTTCTATAAATCGAAACTGATGCTTTTTACCTTTTTTTTGTGAGTTAAAAAAGAAAAAGCAGGTTTAACAATTTTTGTTTTCATCTCCTTTCAGGTGCATTTTTGTGCTAGAAACCCGTGTTAATTCTCTCCTTTTTTCCAGATTCTGTTTTGTGTACAGTGCTAAGTGTTTTTAGCGTTTATTAGCTAGGCACTCAGTGATAGATTTCCATCCAGGTTTTTTTTATATCTGTTAACCTAAATAATAAATTACCTTTCATATTTTTTTTCTGTGCTAACCAACTCGGATATACGGTGTGTTCTGTGCTCTCCTAAGTGATAAATACCTTCTAAGGCTTTTCTTTTTCTCTTTTTTTTTTGGTGTTTTCACCCCCATTTGTGCATCATCAGTGTTAGAGTGTGATTCATAACCGCTTCATAGTGGTAAGGCCTGTATTATTATATAAATCAATTTAATAAAGTGCTCAGTGCAAGTAATGATATATAGTGCTCAGTGACGGTCTGTGAATCTACATGACTAGGTTCTAGTCATGCCCTCCTCCGACTCTCCTGCTAACCCCCCAAGGGGGAGATGGATCTTGACCCCCCCCCAGAAGGAGTGGATGCTTGTGGGAAAGAAGAGGCAAAGGATGACCTCTGGCAGCAGCCAGGAGAGTGCTGCCGCTCCAGTTCCCCCTCCCCCCAGCCCCGAAGTCCACCTCCGTTAGAGATCCCAGCTCACTGAGTTTGGCTGCACCGTCAAACCCAATGTACAGGGTGAATTTATCATCCACCCATCCTCCACCAAAGCTGCGGAGAAGATCCATGACCTCAACACTCCTCACCTGGACCGAAATGACCCCGGGTCAAATAGAAAGGACGTTCATCCTCGTTAACTTCCCCATTGCTTGGTCAAAGGATCTATTGCCCAAGCAGTCATACATCACCTCTGCCTCGCACTGCTCCTCCAAGATTGAAGGGGAAACCGTCCCTCCAAAGCAAGTCTTAGTCAACATCTGTGGTCCACCTCCTGCCCAAGTGAACCTTGGCATCTGGGGTAAATTCCATTTCAGGGAATATAACCCTGAACCCCTATGATGTTTCCACTGTCAACAGTCTGGCCATCACCAGATCACCTGCCATTTCCCAGTTAGATGTAGTATCTGCAGTGGGGGGCATGCCACCGACTGTTGCCTCACTAAATACAAGGCCAGTGAAAAGACAGTGGCCAAGTGCCCTAACTGCCGGGGATGCCACCATGCATGGAATAATCACTGTCCTGAGAGGCTGAAGAGGATTCCTCAGAGATTCCCTTCCTCTGCTCCTGCAGCCAACCGCACCACCTCCACCTTCACTCCTGCTCCTCCTCCCACCTCCAATCCCTGGCAGAGATCCCCTCCTGCCCCACCCAGACCCAACCCCCTAACCAACACCCATCACACAACACTAACCTGGCCCCTGACACACAGACTACACCTCCTACCTCTCTTACTCCCACACCAACTCCAACCACCTCCTCACACAACAGTAACACTCCCCCACACAACACCCATACTAACGTCACCACCTCACACAATACTCAGACATGTAACACCACCTCTTGCAATACTCAGACTACATCTACCACTACTCACAGACCTCCTAACCACACCAAGCCCCGAGACCCCAGACTTTACACCCGCACTCCCACTTATTCTCAACAGCTTCTCCAAACACCTTCCTCTGCCTCCTCATCCCAACCCATTCCCAATCCTCAAACCCTCTTCAAGGTTGAAGACATCACCAGCCTCATTACTCAGGCTATTTAAGCAGCCAATCAACTCATCACTGCCAACGCTTCTCCCTGAGATGCCTTCAATCAAGTCGCTGAAATTACTCATAACATCGTTGCCACAAACCCTCATCTCCAGGAACCACCGCCAGCCTCAACAAGCCGCAGCTCCTTCCACCTCCACCTTTTAAATCTTCATGATGCCTAATCCCGGGATCCTTCACTGGAATGCCCAGGGTTTGAGTCGGAAAATTCAACACTTGGAAGGCATTACTAGGGCTGACAATGTGATGCCATCATGGTTCAAGAAACCCTGTGTACGGATCAAAACACTCCTAAAGTTTCCAGGTACCAGTGATTCTACCAGCACTGGACTCTGGGGGAGAATAGAGGCAGTGCCACATTTATCAGGAAAAACTTGCTGGCCAAAGAAATCACCCAGCCTGTCTTTTGCAGCAAAGGTGTACATGTCCTTGCTGATATTAAGCTAAATAGATCTTTACAACATCTATCAACAGCACAATGGGGACTTAGACCTGTCTGCCCTCTTTGGTTTAGCCAGCCATCGTGACTTGGTAATAGGAGGTGACTTTAATGCATACCATCCAATATTCAGGTATGAGCATCCCTTTGCAGCAGGCAGACACATCATGAATCTGCTGAACGACCAAGAAGACATCACCTTGCTCAACAACCACGAGCCAACTCATGACAGAGGTGGAATACTGGATCTCACCTTCGTCTCTAACTCCCTAAAACAAAACACCACTAGAAGAGTTCACCCCATGATCACGAGTGACCCCTGTGGGCTCCACCTCAAGCTGCCAATTCCTGAAATCTTCCAAATCCCTGCTCCTCCTCCTTGATGGAATTTCAAAAGGGCCGACTGAGGCTGATTCCAGAAGCATCTCAGCAAACAGTACTCAACTTATACATCACCTGGAGATATTGACCAAGCTGAGCTGAGCTAGTTAACGCCTTGCAAGCTGCAGCTGACTCCTCTATCCCCCTCTGCAAACCACATCACGCTAATCATCGTAACAGGTGGCACTACTGTGATAGAGTCAAAGAACTCAATCACTGGTTCAACGTTGTCCAAATAATGCACAGTAACTGTCGCACTGAAGACTCCTACCATACTCTCCAGGTGGTCAAAGAATATGTTCATGAAGAGACATGAGAAATTAAAAGGAAAATATGGCTTGAGTGGTGTTCCACCCTAGATGCTCACACCTCTGCGGGCCAAATGTGGATGAATATCAACTCTTTTGCTAGAGGAAGACCTCCTAGAACTATCCCCCACAGGGACCCCAGCAGGGTAGCTGAAGAACTCTCCACCAAATTCATGGAAAGGGCTAACTCTGACCAGCTCCCCATCGCAACCAGAACAACTCTTCAGGGTCTCACCGCTGCAAGATGGGATGAAGTAGAAGGGGCTATCAACACCGAAGATCAAGCAAATGCCCCTTCACTCTGACTGAGCTGCAGAAAGTGAGCAAGAGCTCAAAGAACACAGCCCCAGGTGCAGACAGAATCACATACTCGATGATTCAGAATATTGGGCCCCAAGAGGAGCTTGCTCTACTCTCTCTGATTAACAAGATATATACTCAGAGAGTCAGCCCAACTTCATGGAACAGGGCAGATATTCAGCCCATTCCTAAGCCAAGAGATCAGGATAACCCACGCCCTAGCTTCCTCTTAAGCTGTCTAAGGAAGATGGCAGAAAAAATGTTGCTTAACAGACTTCTTTGGAAGTGCCCACTTTTCCACGAAAATATGTTCGCCTACCAACCAGGGCTAAGCACCTCAGAATGCATAGCTTCCATGCTATCATTCATCAATGATCATTGAGGATTCACCTTTTTTCTTGATCTAGAGAAGGCCTTTGAACTTGCCAATGTACTGGCAATACTCGCTGCTCTGGTCACTAAGCAGATAAAAAAAAACCTTCTCTCCTGGATCAAGATGAGTCTACAAACTTGTAGCGCTCGAGTCAAAGATCAAGGGCATTATTCCACCTATAAAGTGCATGAAAATGGGACCCCCCAAGGTGGAATTCTCAGCCCCTTGCTCTTCAACTGTCTCATGGAGAAAATTATGGACATTGCACTACCACCTGGAGCTAAGATCTTCAATTATGGTGACGACTTTGCCCTCATCACAAGAGGGTAAAGGAATTTAAACAAGACCCAGCGCTGCCTCACCAAGATTTATAAAGCCTCTATCTCCCTTGGACTAAAGATAAACCCCCTCAATACCAAAGTGCTCCCCATCCACCAATGGAGACCAGACACTAGACTGGTCATAAGCAATGAGCCTGTGGACTGGGTTACCAAGCACCTCTACCTGGGTGTATACATCAATAACCGACTAACCTTCGCACCAAGATACAACACTTGCGTGACAAATGTAAACTGTGCCAAACTGTTCTTCGGCAGTTGTCGGGTCTTTTCGATGGTGCATCCTTCAGTCTCATTAAAACCTTCTATGTGCAAGCCATATGAAGCCTCATAGACTATGCATGTCCCACCCTCTGGCTACTGAAAGACCAAAATGGGACAAGATAGAGGTAATACAAAATAATGCCATGCAGACCATGCTAGGAGACCCAATACAGACCAAGAAAGAGAATCTCCAGTGGGATCCAACCTCATGCCACTTAAACTTAGATATCTATAAAGATTAACCCTCTCAGTGGCCAAAACCACCACGGCTCAACATCCCTGCCTCGACAGCTCCAACATTTGGCTAGTCCTCGATCACCACCCGGACCTCACTGCAAGAACCTGGGCAGCCAAAGTTTATTCTGGCCTGCAAGCATTACTGGTCAAGGAAGACATCCTAGCCAAGATCCAGGATACTCTGCTCCCTGACTACTGATGCCCTCCTCCATGGGATGACCAGCCGCTCGACATAAAAATCGAGCTGCCAGACAACCCCAAAAGCTCAGTTAACCCGCTTATCCTTAAAAACACATACAAGAACAAAATTCAGAGCTGGAACAGGCCAAAGTCCCTAATTTTCTTCACTGACGGCTCAGTCAATCAAGAAACTGGAGCCTCAGCGGCCGTCTTCACCACCGAAGACCACGTCTAATCCTGGAGGTTGTTGAACTCCTGCTCCTCGCTCCAAACTGAGCTGGTTGCCATAGCCAATGCCCTTAGTTTCTTCTCCCATCAAGGACCTGACCGTGCCCTTATTATCTTCGACTCTAAAAGTGCCCTACCAGCCATCAAGAAGCCACTCCCCATGGATAATGTGACAATTATTACCAGAAATCTTCACCTTTACCACAGGACAGTCTGCATTGGTAAAGCCGTCACTCTTGCTTGGATTCCCAGCCATGTCGGCATAAAGGGAAATGAAGAAACTGAGCAAGCTGCCAAACAAGCCTCTCTCTGAGCAAAGATTCATATATCCATGCCTCCTGGGACTCTCCAGATCAAAATCAAAGCTTCCAGCTCACTCCTTAACCTATTACTAGCCAGACACAACTCCATGGGATGACCAGCCGCTCGACATAAAAATCGAGCTGCCAGACAACCCCAAAAGCTCAGTTAACCCGCTTGTCCTTAAAAACGCATACAAGAACAAAATTCAGAGCTGGAACAGGCCAAAGTCCCTAATTTTCTTCACTGACGGCTCAGTCAATCAAGAAACTGGAGCCTCAGCGGCCGTCTTCACCACCGAAGACCACGTCTAATCCTGGAGGTTGTTGAACTCCTGCTCCTCGCTCCAAACTGAGCTGTTTGCCATAGCCAATGCCCTTAGTTTCTTCTCCCATCAAGGACCTGACCGTGCCCTTATTATCTTCGACTCTAAAAGTGCCCTACCAGCCATCAAGAAGCCACTCCCCATGGATAATGTGACAATTATTACCAGAAATCTTCACCTTTACCACAGGACAGTCTGCATTGGTAAAGCCGTCACTCTTGCTTGGATTCCCAGCCATGTCGGCATAAAGGGAAATGAAGAAACTGAGCAAGCTGCCAAACAAGCCTCTCTCTGAGCAAAGATTCATATATCCATGCCTCCTGGGACTCTCCAGATCAAAATCAAAGCTTCCAGCTCACTCCTTAACCTATTACTAGCCAGACACAACTCGTGCACTGACACCGGCTCTCCCTCCACCTGGTGGTACTAAGTCACCACCAATCTCCAGCATAGCACCCTGCACAAGAGCCACTGCAGAAGCAAAGCAGTCAACTTGCACCGTCTGATACTTGGTTTTAAGTGCACCTGGCAAATAGAGGAAGATGTTGTTAGGGAATGCACATTCTGTCATGAAGCCTCACCACAACCACTGCTCCAGTACATCCTCGAATGTGAAGTCTTTTCTGAAATTTGATGGATGACTAGTGCCCTGGTAACACCTAGCATGGATCCCAATGTCCTTCATGTTGCTAGCTCCATAATCAGAATAGTAACAATAAACTGCATGGACAGCATACTGAACATCATGTCAGTACCCTCCTACTAGATAACCAGGCAACAACTCATGCTCTTTATCAAGACATGAACTCATGAGGTTGAAAATCTGTTCCTCAGCCTCTCCAGCATGAGCCCAACACATGCTGGTGTGGTTCTAAAAGGAAGCTTTGTCCTTGCTTGTCATCAGCAAGACCCCTTCTTTCTATTAATTTTTCTCTTCTGTATTTTGTTCATTCATTTATTTTCATTTTTATATATTCATAAATTTGTTTCTCTTACCCTTCCTTTATGGTGATCTCTAGGGGGTTAAAAGCGTGTACACAGCACCATCACCTCTCTCTTCTTCACCCCTATCCTATTTCGACTTTCCCCTTCCTCTATACAAGGCACCTCAAAAATTGAAGGAGACAATTATTCTGAGCAAAACACCTCTGTTCCCTTTTATCTTTATAGATCCCATCTGTAGGCCCACCAAGACCTGGCCACCCTCATGGGTGGATATCGATAACGATTTCAAGTGCGGATTCCAAAAGGGGGCTGCATATTCAAGTTTTGGCCTCACATAAGTTACATAAATATATCTGAACATATCCTTGTTAATGTGCCTGAAGGCTACCCTTACATTTGCTAAGAAAGCATATGTATTTCTAGAGACAAATCGGCCAGTATGTTTACTCCTAGATCTCTCTCATTCTCTGTCTCTTGAAGTTCTACTCCTCCCACTGAGTACTGAATTTCATTAGCCACTTTTCTGACCCCTCATGCAGGCTATATAGATCTTCCTGAAATTCTCTACCATTGTTCTCGTTTCTTACTTTTTTGCAATCTTTGCATCATCTGCAAACATATTCATGTATGAACTTACAGACTCTGGTAGGTCATTTACATATACAAGGAACAAAAGTGGACCTAAAAGTGAACCCTGTGGAACTCCACTACTAACTCTTCTCCATTCAGACACTGAGTGTCTTACTCTAACCCTCTGTTCCCTTCCTTCAAAGTATGTTTTTATCCATTCCAAGACATTTTAACCAATTCTAGCCATTGCTTGCAGCTTCTTACTAAGTCTCCCATGTGGGACAGCGTCAAATACTTTCTGGAAGTATAGGAATATGCAATCTGCCCAGCCCTCTCTTTCCTGTAAGATTCAACTTACCTCATCATAAAATTCTAATAAGTTTATTACTGTTGATCTACATTCTCTGAAGCCATGGTGTCTCACTGACAAAAAGTTGAAGGATTCCAAGTGAAGAGAGATATGTTTCCTTAGTAGTTTCTCCATAACTTTGCAAACTATGCGGGTCAAGGAAATAGGTCTATAATTTAGAGCTGTATCCCTACTTCCATTTTTGAAGATAGGTATCACGTTCACTTGTTTCCAGTATCTTGGAATCTCCCCTGACTCCAGCGACTTTTTAAATATAATACTTAGTGCCGCTGATATTGAATTAGCACATTTCTTAAGTACATGTCGTAGGTAAGAAGCTGCTTGCTAGGTAGAGAGAGCACTGTTGCTCGCGCAGTGCCGACCCTGATGTGCAAATGTAAGGTAGTCTGTCTTTTTTGACTCGGCGTGTGTTGTGCTTAAAAACCGTGTACCATATTTCTGAATGTGATAAAGTGTGGAATTAGATGATTATCATGCTTCCAGCAATGATGTTTAATTCATAGGTTTTTGGGTTATTTTATTTTACAGATTTAAATAATTTAACCATGGCCCCCTTGCATCCCCAAAAATAAGTTCTGTGACTGTTAGTGAGCTTCAACAGTTTAAGTTTTCACAGTTGTCTGTCCATGAGAAAATTACAGTTAAGAAAAGAAGCTGTTCAACACCTGATATTCAAATATCTCAGCCAGGAATAAGCAACAATAAAAAGTATATTCTTAGCTTTAATTCTGAATGGTACCAACGGAAAAGTATGTTTTGCGGCTGTGAAGTAAAAAATGCATCGTTTTACTTCCCGTGTTTGCTGTTTGGAGGTGGTGTAGTGTGGACAAAAGACGGTTTTTGAAATATAAACAAAACAAAGGAAAAATATGAAAAACATGAGAAGTCCAAGCAGCACGTTGAAAATGCCATTCAGAGATCAAGGAAAGAATAATTAATCTTTTCGCGCAAAGTAAAAGAAGAAGAATGGATTTCTTTTTTAAATGAATGGATCAAGGTTGAACTGTAACAATTTATGCTACTTATAAGCAACAAATATTTTTTTCTCTAGGATTTTATTAAGTTTATGTATGAATTTCTCTTCACATGTTTGTTTCGTTTTACACAATATTAAACCAATGGCTAAAAATTTTCTAAGCAGCACCACCTCTAATTTTAGTTATGAACCGCCACTGCTTGAGTATAAACTCATGCAATAGCACATCGTAGGAGTAGAACCTATCATGTCTTCACAGATTCAATCTTTGTCTTCACAGATTCAATCTTTATCATTAATGTTCATCGCCACGGTCATATGGGCTAATCCAAGTGCACTGCCAATTTTCATAGTAGTTTCTCCCTTTTCCAAACATCTTATACTATTTCAACTTTAATTTCCATTGTGATGACTTTTCTTTTCTTCATAGCACTGCCATCAGAACTATCAATACTATGCTTGGGACACACAGTAATGTCAATAATGAGCGAAACCAACGAGAGAGCAGATAAACACGAGGAACAATATGTTGTGCGAGAGTAAACTAAGTGGTGGTTCTTCTTCTAATGCCGCGTGATACCGTTTTCTTTTGCAAAAACTCGTATTTACGGCTGTTTGCTACTTTTTTCAATTTCAATATAATCTTTCAATATAACAAAGTATATAAACAAATAAATAAATAAAGCCATTTACATGATATGTACAAATAAAGCAGAGCTGCTAGCTGTGTATTCATCCACTGCACTCACAAACTGTTCAGTGCTCTTGGTTTGAATTTACCACACTATCCATGTGGGTCGAAAAATTAATTTAGTAACAATTTAAAAATTATTTATTGGCCTCCACATAATGGCTGTACGATGAAACACCGGAACAATGCCAATCGGGGAGCCCCTATATATATATATATATATATATATATATATATATATATATATATATATATATATATATATATATATATATATATATATATATATATATATACAAATAAGCACATTACATATGTGAAAACATGAATAATTTTTTACCCCGACCGGGACTCGACCCTAGGATTTATGATTACTAAGTCAAGGCGCTACCACTACACCACAGAAGGTTAAAAGGAATCCAACCTTATGGCTTATATCTGCTATACTTAGGAATGAACGCATTCTAACTGAATGCCACTATATTCATATTACAGATTCCCCAACCTCACTCGTGGCTTCATTTTAGCATTTAATTCAATTCCCAATCTCATTCGGGCCATGAAATACAAATAAGCACATTACATATGTGAAAACATGAATCATTTTTTAATATATAATATATATATATATATATATATATATATATATATATATATATATATATATATATATATATATATATATATATATATATATATATATATATATATATATATGTATGTATGTATGTGATTACCTAATTGATTACCTAATTGTGTTTACGGGAAAGAGCCCAAAGCTCGTATCTTCCCGTCTCCTGATCGGTTCCATTTTATACTTAGTGATACTTATCATACCTGTCCTTAAAACTATGGATTGAGATAGCATTATTTACCTCCTCGCTTAGCCAATTCCAATTATCAACTACTCTTACACTGAAAAAGTATTTCCTTACATCCTGCGAAGTATGTATGTATGTATGTATGTATGTATGTGATTACCTAATTGTGTTTACGGGAAAGAGCCCATGCTCGTATCTTCACGTCTCCTGATCGGTTCCATTTTAGACTTAGTGATACTTATCATACCTGTCCTTAAAACTATGGATTGAGATAGCATTAACTACCTCCTCACTTAGCCAATTCCAATTATCAACTACTCTTACACTGAAAAAGTATTTCCTTACATCCTGCAAAGAAGTTTTCTTACGAAGCTTCAAACTATGACCTCTAGTTCTAGAGCCAGCCATATCAAAATATCGATCCCTATCCACTCTATCATAACCATGAAGGAATTTAAAGACTGTCACCATATCCCTCCTAACTCTTCTAGCTTCGAGTGATGGTAAGTCTAATTCCCTCAGCCTCTCATCATAACTGAGATTGCGCATTTCTGGCACCAGTTTCGTGGCATGTCTGAACTTTTTCAAGCTTAGCTATGTGCTTTTTCAAGTGCGGATTCCAAAAGGGGGTGCATATTCGAGTTTTGGCCTCACATAGGTTACATAAATATTTCTGAACATTTCCTTGTCCATGTGCCTGAAGGCTACCCTTAAATTTGATAAGAATGCATATGCTGCCCTTACTATGCCATTTATATGTATTGCTAGAGACAAATCTGCCAGTATGTTTACTCCTAGATCTCTCTCATTTTCTCTCTTGAAGTTGTACTCCAGCCACCAAGTAGTCAAGCTTGGGCCTTCTTGCACTTGTACCCATTCTCATTACCTTACATTTTGAAGTATTGAATTTCATTAGCCACTTTTCTGACCACTCATGCAGACTATTTAGATCTTCCTGAAGTTCTCTACCATTGTTCTCGTTTCTTACTTTCTTCACAATCTTTGCATCATCTGCAAACATATTCATGAATGAATTTACAGACTCTGGTAGGTCATTTACATATACAAGGAACAAAAGTAGCCCTAAAACTGAACCCTGTGGAACTCCACTACTAACTCTTCTCCATTCAGACACTGAGTGTCTTACTCTAACCCTCTGTTCCCTTCCTTCTAAGTAAGTTTTTATCCATTCCAAAACATTTCCACCTATTCTAGCCATTGATTGCAGCTTCCTAATAAGTCTCCCATGTGGAACAGTGTCAAACGCTTTCTGGTAGTCTAGGAATATGCAATCTGCCCAGCCCTCTCTTTCCTGTAAGATTTGGCTTACCTCATCATAAAATTCTAATAAGTTTGATACTGTTGATCTACCTTCTCTGAAGCCATGTTGCCTCACTGACAAAAAGTTGAAGGATTCCAAGTGAAGAGAGATATGTTTCCTTAGTAGTTTCTCCATAACTTTGCAAACTATGCTGGTCAAGGAAACTGGTCTGTAGTTCAGAGCCGTATCCCTCCTTCCCTTTTTGAAGATAGGTATCACATTTGCTTGTTTCCAGCATCTTGGAATCTCCCCCGACTCCAGTGACTCCTTAAATATGATACTTAGTGCCACTGATATTGTGTTTGCGCATTTTTTAAGCACATGAGGGGATATGTCATCAGGACCTGTAGCTTTATGAACATCTAACTCCATCAGCGCTTTGCATACCTTTGTGGCTGTAAGGTTGATGTTCTCTAATACCGGCCCTTGAGCTTCTACCACTGCAATCTGAGGGGGTGGGGTATATTCTACTGTAAATACTGACTGATGTATGTATGTATGTATGTATGTATGTATGTATGTATGTATGTATGTATGTATGCATGCATGCATGCATGCATGCATGCATGCATGCATGTATGCATACATACATACATAATCGAAAAAATGAAAGACGTTGTGATGGAAAGGGCAAACCCACTCATCAGACAGGCACTTGATAAGGAGAAGACAGTGGTAATCTCAGGCATAAGCGAATCCCAGGAGCCAACATGGCAGGGGAGACTTGAAGAAAATAAAGCTAGGGTTGTAGACCTGATAAGAAAGCTTGGAGTAGTTTGTGGTCCTGAGGATATTGTAAACATACACCAACTAGGTAAATATTCGAGGGAAGGAAAGCCGAGACCAACAAAAGTAGCCTTTGAGAGAGGGGAAACATGTAGGGAAATATTGTTGAGAAAAAAAAGTCTAAAAGATCTTCAAGAATTCAAAGAAGTGTTCATTAGACGATACAGAACACAGGAAGAGATGGGAAAGATCAAAAACTTGTTGCAAGAGGCAAGAAGGTTAAATGATGAAAGAAATGAAGAACAGAAGAAAAACTTTCATTACAGAGTTCTTCTAGACAAAGGGGAGATAAAGAAGATAATGGCAGAAGATCAGGGGATGGGGCCTCATTAAGATTGTTATACACAAATGCTGATGGATTAGCTGGTAAGGCAGTAGAATTAAAAGATAGGATTCACAACAGTAAGGCAGATATAGTAGAAATTACAGAGACTAAGTTGAGTGAGGACATAAACAGTGTCACAGTTTTTCCTAAGGGCTTCAGAATACTAAGGGTTGAAAGATCTGAGAGGACTGGTGGAGGGATAGCACTGCTCATAAGTGAAAGGATTCAAGTTGAAGAAATAAATTTGGCTATAGAAAGTGAGTTCAAGGAATTTCTTGTTGCTTGCATAAATACTGGGTCAGAGAGCATTATAATAACTGTTTTATACAACCCACCAAGAAACCAAAATAGGCTAGAAGTGTATGAGGAAAGTCATATAGGTACTATTGAAGTCATAAACTCAGTTGTTAACATGGCACGGGAAAAAAAATGTAGGATTTTGATTATGGGAGACTTTAATCATAAAAAGATGAGATTGGATAAATCTTGACCAACACAGTGGTGAGGACTCATTCGGGGCAAGATTCCTAGATTGCGTACAAGGGAATTTCCTACACCAACATGTAATGGAACCAATGAGGGCCAGGGGTGGGGATGAGCCATCACTACTTGATCTAGTGTTCACAGATAATGTGTTGGATATTGAAAAAATTGAGTATGAACCACCAATTGGAAAGAGTGACCACTGTGTGTTGTTGATGGAGTATATCATTGAAGATATTCTTCCTGAGAGTAGAGGCACTGAGGACATGAGGAGGAACTATCCGAAAGGAGATTACATCAAAATGAATGAGCTTTTTGCAGTTATTGACTGGAGAACCTTATTT
Source organism: Halocaridina rubra (assembly GCA_037179515.1). Classification (NCBI taxonomy): domain Eukaryota; kingdom Metazoa; phylum Arthropoda; class Malacostraca; order Decapoda; family Atyidae; genus Halocaridina; species Halocaridina rubra. The sequence continues at coordinate 50,325 of JAXCGZ010006003.1, forward strand.
TACAACAAATCTGTACAAGAAATGTATGACATCTTTTGTGAGAAATATGGGAAGATAGTAGATTGCTGCATACCTGTCACCAAAGTAGGTGTAATTCATGCCAGAGAGAAATGGTTCGATAATGGGTGTAAAAGAGCTAAGGAGTGGAGAGACAAATGCTGGAAAAGGTATAGGAGGAGAAAAAACATAAATGCCTGGCAAACCTACAAAAGAGCAAGAAATGACTACCTAAGTAAAAGGAGAGAGGCAGAGAGAGACTATGAGAGGGACATCACCAGGAAGGCTAAAGCAAATCCCAAGCTTTTCCACAGCTTTATCAGAGGAAAACTGAAGGTAAAAGAACAGGTTTTATGCTAAAGAGAGCGGATGGAAGCATCACTGAGACGGATGAAGAGATCTGCAAAGAATTAAACAAGGAGTTTCAGTCAGTATTTACAGTAGAAAATACCCCACCCCCTCAGATTGCAGTGATAGAAGCTCAAGGGCCGGTATTAGAGAACATCAACCTTACAGCCACAAAGGTATGCAAAGCGCTGATGGATTTAGATGTTCATAAAGCTACAGGTCCTGATGACATATCCCCTCATGTGCTTAAAAAATGCGCAAACACAATATCAGTGGCACTCAGTATCATATTTAAGGAGTCACTGGAGTCGGGGGAGATTCCAAGATGCTGGAAACAAGCAAATGTGATACCTATCTTCAAAAAGGGAAGGAGGGATACGGCTCTGAACTATAGACCAGTTTCCTTGACCAGCATAGTTTGCAAAGTTATGGAGAAACTACTAAGGAAACATATCTCTCTTCACTTGGAATCCTTCAACTTTTTGTCAGTGAGGCAACATGGCTTCAGAGAAGGTAGATCAACAGTATCAAACTTATTAGAATTTTATGATGAGGTAAGCCAAATCTTACAGGAAAGAGAGGGCTGGGCAGATTGCATATTCCTAGACTACCAGAAAGTGTTTGACACTGTTTCACATGGGAGACTTATTAGGAAGCTGCAATCAATGGCTAGAATAGGTGGAAATGTTTTGGAATGGATAAAAACTTACTTAGAAGGAAGGGAACAGAGGGTTAGAGTAAGAGACTCAGTGTCTGAATGGAGAAGAGTTAGTAGTGGAGTTCCACAGGGTTCAGTTTTAGGGCCACTTTTGTTCCTTGTATATGTAAATGACCTACCAGAGTCTGTAAATTTATTCATGAATATGTTTGCAGATGATGCAAAGATAGTGAAGAAAGTAAGAAACGAGAACAATGGTAGAGAACTTCAGGATGATCTAAATAATCTGCATGAGTGGTCAGAAAAGTGGCTAATGAAATTCTATTCTTCAAAATGTAAGGTAATGAGAATGGGTACAAGTGCAAGAAGGCCCAAGCTTGACTACTCGGTGGCTGGAGTACAACTTCAAGAGACAGAAAATGAGAGAGATCTAGGAGTAAACATACTGGCAGATTTGTCTCCAGAAATACATATAAATGGCATAGTAAGGGCAGCATATGCATTCTTATCAAATGTAAGGGTAGCCTTCAGGCACATGGACAAGGAAATGTTCAGAAATATTTATGTAACCTATGTGAGGCCAAAACTCGAATATGCAGCCCCCTTTTGGAATCCGCACTTGAAAAAGCATATAGCTAAGCTTGAAAAAGTTCAAAGACATGCCACGAAACTGGTGCCAGAAATACGCAATCTCAGTTATGATGAGAGGCTGAGGGAATTAGACTTACCATCACTCGAAGCTAGAAGAGTGAGGGGGGATATGGTGACAGTCTTTAAATTCCTTCATGGTTATGATAGAGTGGATAGGGATCGATATTTTGATATAGCTGGCTCTAGAACTAGAGGTCATAGTTTGAAGCTTCGTAAGAAAACTTCTTTGCAGGATGTAAGGAAATACTTTTTCAGTGTAAGAGTAGTTGATAATTGGAATTGGCTAAGCGAGGAGGTAGTTAATGCTATCTCAATCCATAGTTTTAAGGACAGGTATGATAAGTATCACTAAGTATAAAATGGAACCGATGAGGACACGGGAAGATACGAGCTTTGGGCTCTTTCCCGTAAACACAATTAGGTAATCACAATTAGGTAATCACATACATAGATATATATATATATATATATATATATATATATATATATATATATATATATATATATATATATATATATATATATATATATATATATATATATATATGTAATTACCTAATTGTGTTTACGGGAAAGAGCCCAAAGCTCATATCTTCCCGTCTCCTCATCGGTTCCATTTTATACTTAGTGATACTTATCATACCTGTCCTTAAAACTATGGATTGAGATAGCATTAACTACCTCCTCACTTTGCCAATTCCAATTATCAACTACTCTTACACTGAGAAAGTATTTCCTTACATCCTGCAAAGAAGTTTTCTTACGAAGCTTCAAACTATGACCTCTAGTTCTAGAGCCTGCCATATAAAAAAAATCGATCCCTATCCACTCTATCATAACCATGAAGGAATTTAAAGACTGTCACCATATCCCCCCTCACTCTTCTAGCTTCGAGTGATGGTAAGTCTAATTCCCTCAGCCTCTCATCATAACTGAGATTGCGTATTTCTGGCACCAGTTTCGTGGCATGTCTGAACTTTTTCAAGCTTAGCTATGTGCTTTTTCAAGTGCGGATTCCAAAAGGGGGCTGCATATTCGAGTTTTGGCCTCACATAGGTTACATAAATATTTCTGAACATTTCCTTGTCCATGTGCCTGAAGGCTACCCTTACATTTGATAAGAATGCATATGCTGCCCTTACTATGCCATTTATATGTATTGCTAGAGACAAATCTGCCAGTATGTTTACTCCTAGATCTCTCTCATTTTCTCTCTTGAAGTTGTACTCCAGCCACCGAGTAGTCAAGCTTGGGCCTTCTTGCACTTGTACCCATTCTCATTACCTTACATTTTGAAGTATTGAATTTCATTAGCCACTTTTCTGACCACTCATGCAGACTATTTAGATCTTCCTGAAGTTCTCTACCATTGTTCTCGTTTCTTACTTTCTTCACAATCTTTGCATCATCTGCAAACATATTCATGAATGAATTTACAGACTCTGGTAGGTCATTTACATATACAAGGAACAAAAGTAGCCCTAAAACTGAACCCTGTGGAACTCCACTACTAACTCTTCTCCATTCAGACACTGAGTGTCTTACTCTAACCCTCTGTTCCCTTCCTTCTAAGTAAGGTTTTAGCCATTCCAAGACATTTCCACCTATTCTAGCCATTGCTTGCAGCTTCCTAATAAGTCTCCCATGTGGAACAGTGTCAAATGCTTTCTGGAAGTCTAGGAATATTCAATCTGCCCAGCCCTCTCTTTCCTGTAAGATTCGGCTTACCTCATCATAAAATTCTAATAAGTTTGATACTGTTGATCTACCCTCTCTGAAGCCATGTTGCCTCATTGACAAAAAGTTCAAGGATTCCAAGTGAAGAAAGATATGTTTCCTTAGTAGTTTCTCCATAACTTTGCAAACTATGCTGGTCAAGGAAACTGGTCAATAGTTCAGAGCCGTGTCCCTCCTTCCCTTTTTGAAGATAGATATCACGTTTCCTTGTTTCCAGCATCTTGGAATCTCCCCTGACTCCAGTGACTTTTTAAATATGATACTTAGTGCCACTGATATTGAGTTTGCGCATTTTGTAAATACATGAGGGGATATGTCATCAGGACCTGTAGCTTTATGAACATCTAACTCCATCAGCGCCTTGCATACCTCTGTGGCTGTAAGGTTAATATTCTCTAATACCGGCCCTTGAGCTTCTATCTCTGCAATCTGAGGGGGTGGGGTATTTTCTACTGTAAATACTGACTGAAACTCCTTGTTCAATTCTTTGCAGATGCTTCCATCCTCTCTCTTAAGCCTTAAAACCTGTTCTTTTACATTCAGTTTTCCTCTGATAAAGCTGTGGAAAAGCCTGGGATTTTCTTTAGCCTTCCTGGTGATGTTCCTCTCATAGTCTCTCTCTGCCTATCCTCTTTTACTTAGGTAGTCATTTCTTGCTCTTTTGTAAGTTTGCCAGGTATTTATGTTTTTTCTCCTCCTATACCTTTTCCAGCATTTGTCTCTCCACTCCTTAGCTCTTTTACCCTCATTATCGAACCATTTCTCTCTGGCATGAATTACACCTACTTTGGTGAAAGGTATGCAGCAATCTATTATCTTTCCATATTTCTCACAAAAAATGTCATACATTTCTTGTACAGATTTGTTGAAAAATAAGGTTCTCCAGTCAAGAACTGCAAAAAGCTCATTCATTTTGATGTAATCTCCTTTCGGATAGTTCCTCCTCATGTCCTCAGTGCCTCTACTCTCAGGCAGAATATCTTCAATGATATACTCCATCAACAACACACAGTGGTCATTCTTTCCAATTGATGGTTCATACTCAATTTTTTCAATATCCAACACATTAACTGAACACTAGATCAAGTAGTGATGGCTCATCCCCACCCCTGGCCCTCATTGGTTCCATTACATGTTGGTGTAGGAAATTCCCTTGTAGGCAATCTAGGAATCTTGCCCCGAATGAGTCCTCACCAATGTGTGGATCAAGATTTATCCAATCTTATCTCTTTATGATTAAAATCTCCCATAATCAAAATCCTACATTTTCTCTCCCGTGCCTTGTTAACAAGTGAGTTTATGACTTCAATAGTACCTATATGGCTTTCCTCATAAACTTTTGGCCTATTCTGGTTCCTTGGTGGGTTATATACAACAGTTATTATAATGCTCTCTGACCCAGTATATATGCGAGCAACAAGAAATTCCTTGAAGTCACTTTCTATAGCCAAGTTTATTTCTTCAACTTGAATCCTTTCACTTATGAGCAGTGCTATCCCTCCACCAGTCCTCTCAGATCTTTTAACCCGTAATATTCTGAAGTCCTTAGAAAAAACTGTGACACTGCTTATGTCCTCAAACAACTTAGTCTCTGTAATTGCTACTATATCTGCCTTACTGTTGTGAATCATATCTTTTAATTCTACTGCCTTACCAGCTAATCCAGCAGCATTTGTGTATAACAATCTTAATGATGCCCCATCACCTGATCTTCTGTCATTATCTTCTTTATCTCTCCTTTGTCTGGAAGAACTCTGTAATGAAAATTTTTCTTCTCTTCTTCATTTCATTCCTCATATATACGTAAATATATGTATATATATGTATAGTTATGCATATGTATATATATATATATATATATATATATATATATATATATATATATATATATATATATATATATATATATATATATATATATATATATATATATATATATAAAGGGGGGGTCCCCAGTTTATACATTCCCCATTTTTCGGCCTACTTGGCTTGTGTGGTAAATTCAAGCAGTGCGTGGTGTACAGTTTGTGGGCGTGGCGGAAGACTACACAGCTAGCAGCACAGCTGCATTTGCATATATAAAATAAATGGCTTTATTAGTATATTTGATTATGTATTTGGTTATACTGAATGTATTTACAATATTACTAAACACATTGCTCTAAACACGATTTTATGCCAAATAGTTTGTGGAGCGTTGCGAAAGAATACATCACCGTGCAGCATTAGAAGAGGAAGAAGAACCCCTGCTTAGTTTACTCTTGCCTGCCATATTGTTATTGTCCTCATCTGCTCTCTTGTTGGATTTGCCCGTGTTTGCTCATTATTGACCTTACTATGTCTCCCAAGCATAGTGGTGATAGTACTGAAGGCAGTGCTGCTAATAAAAGGAAAGCCATCACCATGGAAATTGAAGTTGAAATAGTAAAATGCTCAGAAAAAGAGAGAAAATGCTACGAACATTGGCCACCCACTGGGATTAGCCCATTCAACTGTGGTGACGAATATTAATGGTAAAGATCGCATCCTTGAAAATGTGAAAGGTTTTGCTCCTATGATGTCCACTGTGATTACTATGCAGCGTAGTCACCTTATGATCGAGATTGCTAGTACTTTGGCTTGATGACCAGCAGTGACGTATCCCAGTGGACCTCATGCTGATACAGGAAAAGGCTAAACAATTGCTGATGCAGTGAAAAGTGAAAAGGGGGAAGGGAGCGAATTTAAAGAGTTCGTGGGCAGTAGGGGTTGGTTTAATCGCTTTAAGAGTTGTGCAAATTTGCATATCCTAAGGGTGCAAGGTGAAGCTGATAGTAGTGATGAGAAAGGAGCCAAAGAGTTTCCTATTGTGTTAGCAGAAATAATTAAGGAGGAGAGTTACCATGCCAAACAAGTGGTTAACGTGGATGAGTCTGGCTTGTTTTGGAAGTGTATGCCTAGTTGTATGAACATCACCAAAGAGGAGAAGAAAGCACCAAGCCATAAGGTCAGTACAGAGAGACTGACATTGCTTTTGGGGGCTTATGTTGCTGGAGACTGAAAGCTGAAGGCCTTGTTGGTTTACTTGGCAGAAAATCCAAGGGTATTCAAGGGCATCTGGAAGGGTCAACTGCCAATCTTCAGGAAGTCGAGAAGGCTTGGATAAGCCTTCAGATATTTGAGAACTGGTTCAGCAACCATTTTTGCCAGAAGTGTAGAGGTCCTGTGCTTCCAGGGGTCTGCCTTTTAAGGTGTTGCTAGTGCTGGACAATGCCCCTGGCCACCCTCCCCATTTGGATGACTTTCATCCTAATGTAAAAGTGGTTCACCTTCCACCTAATGGCACTGCATTGTTACACCCAATGGATCAGGGAGTCATTGCCTCATTTAAGGCCTACATCCTCCGAAGTACAATTGCTGTGACTCTCAGGGCAACTGAAAAGGAAAAGAACTTGACTCTCAAAGAGCGCTGGAAGTCGTCCAATATTCTTCATGGTGTGAAGAATATTGCTGATTCTTGGGAGGAATTTAAGCAGATGGTCTTGAATTAGGTATGGAAGAAACTGTGCACCCAGTCTGTGATGATTTCAGTGACCTGAGTAAGGAGCCCAAGTTGGAGGTGGAGCCTGATGATGTAAAAGAGCTGCTGGAATCTCATGGAGAGGAGTTATCTGCTGAGGACCTCATTCAGTTGCAAAAGCAGATGGTTGAAGAGAATGAAGAAATACCAAGCCCAGAACCCAAGAGATTCACAACCAGGGAATTGGAAGAAACTTGTACCCTTGTAGAGGAAATGTTGGAGAAGCTCGAGGCTCAGGACCCTAGCACTACCTGGTTCACTAAGGTCACCAGGGTGATCACTGATGCCCTGCAGTGCTACAAGGAAATTTGGGAAAAGAAGAGGGCATCCTTCCAGACTCGCTTCAACATATTTTTTGTGAAGGCAGAGTCCCCACCAACTGATTCTGCAGCTTCTACCTCAGGTGCATGTATAGAAGCACCTGCCCCAGTATCTCCAGCATGTTCTTTTGCCTCTCCAGAAACCCCTGCCCCAGTCTTCTAAGCACCTGCCTCCTCCTACTTATAAGCCTGTCTCGCCCTCCCTTACAACGCCCCTTCCAGTGTGCAAACTGACCATACAAAAAAAGGTAAACAATATTGTACTGCAACGTAGCGTACTTTTACTGTTTTAATGTTTTAGATTACACAATTAAAGGTAAGCAATTCTGTTAAGTTTTGTGTTACTATTTTTATCTTAGATAAATGACTTAGATTATTTTCCTATGTTTTAGGGTATTTAATTTAACATTGTTGGGGAACCAGGTTCGAATTTAGGTATTTTCCAATTTACATCAAATTTAGGGATGTCAATTGTCAGGAACGGAATTCATGACGCAAAACGGGGACCCCTGTATATTTAAAAGATATCACAAAAATGGATCCTACAAATTCTATAGCTCTTGACATGAAAAAGGAATGAAATATTTCAAAGGGAAGTTTCTAGCCATCAACATAGTTGTCATTCCTTGTACGATGATGGGCCACTAAGATTTGATCACGTAAATCCTGAAATTCATGATGAGAACCTAATAGAATTTAATATTTGTTGAGTTGCACAGGGTGGAGATAAAGGCCTAGCAAAAAGGAATATTCATATCTTGTTAGGCTGGAGGTGTATAGTTTAGGCATCTTGCTTCCACTATATTCTTATATGAACATTTATGAGCCTGTTAAAACCCAACTGGCAGTCAAGTGGAGAACCCACATATACCAGCTCTTGTAAGAAAATATGGTTTGGTACTTGAAGAGAGAGAGATCAGCTCACTCCTCTCTAAACTGCAGGTTCTTGTTTAAATGATTAATCATACAGAAACAACAACCCCATAAGTCTAATTTCCTCATTTATGACATGAAATATCCTAATGCACACAATGTGCAAAAAACACAGTGATGTCATTAGTTTGAATGGTTGATCTCAGACTTTCTGGCTCCTCTGGAAACCTTCTTTGTTATATCACGGAATATTTAGTTTTCAGATGTGGTTTAGTGGAGACAATAGTTTTTGTTTATGATTTCGTATAATTTGGATCTGGTAACATGGAAGGGGAGTTGGTAACACAGTGAACGGGCTGTTAATTTTAATTCTCGCTGGCGCTCGGGGTGAAGAGGAAATGCCAGTGGAGTTGTTGAGTTGTGTGACGGATTTGCTTTATTTCTGAGTTGTGGAGGCTTAGCGGGAGCTCCTGGTGTAGGTGTTGATTCTTTGTGTGTGTGGCGGTTTAGAGAAGGGGGCAAGAAGTTGCATTTTGAACCGTTATGTGTGGGCTTCTGACTTCCAGTGGAGTTAAGTTGAGGTACGTGATACATATTAATTTTTTCTCTATCTTGACCACAAGCTATCTAGGCTGTCTAAAAAATCACTATGAATGAAAAAGGCAAATTGTGTGGTGAAATGATGAAATTATTCGATGGCCTGTGTGATGTAGTTGCCTGGTTAAAAAAGGCAGAGTTGGTGGCGAGATTAGTGGAATTAGAGATTGCTTTGGTTCTGTATCTCGAAATGAGTGATGATAATCAGCTAGATGCCAAGCAGATCTAGAGCAGATTTATCTCAGCCTTCTCAAAAGGGACGCTTGAGGCCTATGAAAGGCTTAGGAAGAGGCACTGCACAGGTGAGCTAGTGGAGGCTTTTACAAATTAAATTAGTTGGTTAGCAAAACTGGCAGGATGGAAGGGAGAGGATCTGGAGAGGGCCATAAAGCTGGCATTTGTGACCGGTTTTCCAGATCGGATCTCCATGGAACTTCAGCAGATATAGGATGTTGAAACAGTAGATATGACTGAGTTAACTGCAAGAGCTAGTGTTAACATCAGGTGGTGGGGGTCAAGAAGTTGCAGCCAGAGGACCATCATTCATGGTATGTCAGCAAGGGTCCCAGTTGCAGTGGGTCTTGCCATCACAAGGCCAGAAAGGAGAAAGTAAGGTGTTCAAGGATTGCTGTTACAGGTGCAGTGGCCCTCATATGGCAAGAGAGTGCAAGGAGCCACGACCATCCATAACGTGCTTCAAGTGTGGGAAGGAAGATCATATTACAAGCCACTGCGAGCAGGGAAAATGGCAAGGGGGAGCTGCTGTGCCGAAAGCTACCCCCTCAGACAAATAAAGGCGTTTTCACCTTCATTGCCAGTGATAAGTGTTAGCGTGGGAGGAAGGAAGGTGAGGGCACTTGCCAATTCAGGTTGTTCCATCACAGTGTGTGCTACTCGTTTGGTGGGGAAATGCACAGAGAAGGTAAAAGGGTTAGTAATGGAGGATGGAGGACAGATTGAATGCGATGGCAGTAAAGAGATAGAGTTGACAGAGAAAGGAATACACATGAGAACTGAAGCGATTGTGATTGCTAAAGTGATTCCTGGCATAGATGTAAAAATGGGAATGGATATGATTAACAGACTGGGTAGTGTGACAATTTATGATGGATTTGCAGTTTTTGGCAATGTGCCAGTACCAGTGAACATTTCGCAAGTAGCGAGAGGCAGGATAAGGTGTGCAGTGACAGTTATGAATGCAGGGTAGGAAAGGGTGGCAGGAAAAGTGAAAGCCAAGGAAGATGGGAAGTTGAGAGAACTAGCCACAGAACAGAAGGCCAGTCAGTGCAAGAACGTGGACAAGGATTTTATTGCAGAGTTTGACGGTACTAAGTGGATGGTGGAGTGGTATATGAAAGAGGGGCTGCTGGTGTTAAAGAACAAGGAGGGCTGCTATGAGAGTGCAGTGAGAGAGCCTGTGAGGAAAGAATTTGACCGAGAGGTGGATCGATGAAAGTATACTGGTGCCATGTGGGACAGAAGTAGAATGTGGAGTCCTGCCATTGATGGCGGTGGTCCAGCTGAATGAGAACAATGTTCGGCCAGTAGTGGACTTCCACAAACTTAACCAATACGTTATGTCTCACACTGAAGATGAAGCTACTGATGTTTGCAGTGAAAGGCTGAGGGAGTGGAGGCGTATTAATGTGGGCTCTGCTATAGTTGATCTGAAGTCGGCTTACCTGCAAGTCCACATTGCAGAGAAGCTGTGGAAGTATCAGCTTGTGAACTACAGAGGAAGGACATACTGCATAACAAGGCTGGGATTCGGACTAAGTTCAGCGCCAAGAATCATGACCAAGATCATCAAGACAGTATTAATCAAGAGGAAAGGGATGGAATTGGCCACAAACACATATATAGACGATATACGGATATATGAGACCAAGGTTAGTGTATCAGAAGTTGGGGAGCAGCTGCATCTGTATGGACTGGCTACGAAACCACCAGAGCCACTAGAAGAGGGAACTGCTTTGGGTCTGAGATTGGATAAAGGGAAGAATTGTGAGCTCATTTTCTGTAGGAGCAATGAGATTTCGGAAGTGCAGCAAGACATAAGTAGGAGAGAGCTGTTTTCCGTGTGAAGAAAATTAGAAGGCCATTATCCTGCGGAAACTTGGTTATGGGTAGCTTGTAGTTACATAAAGAGGAAAGCAGAGGGTATTAGATGGGAAGACAAAGTCGGGCAGCAAACGATGGAGATGCTGCAAGAGAATGTAAGAAGAGTGAGACAAGAGGACCTAATGAGTGGGAGATGGTATGCTCCGAAGTCAGGTAAGGGTGCTGCATGGTGCGATGCGAGCAGTATTGCCACGGGACTAATCTTAGTGACTGACAATGAGACCATGGAGGATGGTGCATGGTTGACGAAGAAAGAGGACTATAACCATATCAATGTGGTGAAGTTGGATGCTGTAATGAAAGGAGTCAATCTACCTGTGAAGTGGGGATGGTGAGATGTTAAGGTGAAGACAGACTTTGCGACAGTATTTGGTTGGTTGAAGTCGATTGTAAGAGCAGAGCACAGGATTCGGATGAAGGGAGCTTCAGAAATGATAGTGAAGCACCACTTGGGAACCTTGCGAGAGCTGATGGAGGAGTTTGGGATGGAGTTGTGTCTATATTTTGTGCCGTCGGAAAAGAACAAGGCAGATGTGTTAACTAGGGTGAGGAAGGCCTGGCTAGGAGTTCCGGATGAGATGTCAGAAGAGGTCAGGGTCTACTGTGCAGGAGTGCCGAGTGTGGAGGACTTCAATCAAATGCATCACATGGGAGTCGATAGGACTCTGTGGCAAGGAAAGCTGTTCCTGGAGTCACAAAAGACAAGATCCGGCAAGTAGTTAGGCACTGCAGCAAGTGCTTGTCAATCAATCCTCCCCCAGTTGTGCATGAGGCTGGGGAGCTTAGGGTGGAAGACAACTGAAAGAGATTGGTGGTTAATGTAACACACTACAGCCTGGGTTTGTATTTGTCTATGGTTGATTGCAGACCAGGCAGAGTGGCAATTTGGAGAGAGCTAACAGCAGAAAATAGAGAGCAAATTGCAGGAGTGCTGAGTGGGTTTTTTTTTTTAGAAAGGGGCCTGTTGATGAGGTATTGGTAGACAACAGTACAGCCTTTAGATCACAGGTCTTGAAGGAGATGCTTGACATATAGAATATCAACCGCTACTTTAGAACTGCATATCGATCTAGTAGGGAATGGGATTGTGGAGTATCATCATCGAACAATCAAGGCTATGGCAGAGAGGGCTCAGATGTTGCCATTGGAAGCAGTCTTCTGGTATAATATGTCCCCTAGGTAGGGTCAGGATGAAGGAACTGTGCCACAGACAACAGTCTTCAGGTATGAGAGGCGACATCCAAGTATGGTATCAAAGACGGTAAAAGGAGACGAAGAGGCAGGTTCCATCAAGATTGGAGATGAGGTGTGAGTAAAGCCGCCAAACTCAAGATGCACGATGCAATGGGGAAGGGGTACAGTGACCAATGTGAATTCCCGAAATAATGTCTCAGTAGACGGAATGCCTCGGCACGTTCTGGATATTAGGAGAGCAGTGGACTCATCTACTGAGGATGAAAGACCAGTTGAAGTATGAGAGAATGAAGTTCCATGGAGGTTGAACCGAGAAACACGACGACCGGTGTGGATGAGAGATTATGTGGAGGGAGCGTCGAGCAGGAAGGAGTGCTGAGAGATGGGTGGCCAACTCTTGGTGGGGGGAGTTGGTGGCGCTCTTAGTGATCTTAAGATCAAGGGGGCATGTGGTTTTGTGGAGACAATAATTTTTGCTTATGATTTAGTACAATTTGGATCTAGTAACACAGAATGGGAATTGGCAATACTGTAAATGGGCTGTTGTTTTCAATTTTGGCTGGCACTCGGGGCGAAGAGGAAGTACTGGGGGAGTTGTGTGACTGAATTGCTTTATTTTTGAGTTGTGGAGGCTTACCAGGAGCTCCCGGTGTAGGTGTTGATTTTTTTGTGTGTGGGGCGGTTCGAAGGGGGCAAGGAGAAGTTCGCTTTGTGAACAGTTGTGTGTGGGCTTCTGACTTCCCATTCGCACCGGTGGAGTTAAGATGAGGTACGTGATACACACTACTTTTTTTTTTCTATCTCGACCCTTCACGTTTCAAATTTTGCTGAACAATATAATCGATCCGTTTCTTCCCTGAAGTCATACTTTTTTAGACTCAATGCAACACCTTGTGCAAAGTATAAATACTTCCCAAGCCATTCAACAGACATAGCAAGTTCTTCAAACCCATTACATGCTGCGCTCTCTGTATGAGACCATGATTACATATATTATCATCCTATATATCATTTGTGACTTGCATATTGACAAAATATTTTCTACCTTGCATTACGGAGAAAAGACTTCAGATATATTCCTCATTTGATGCCCATTTTACACCCTGAACAAGAGAGTCAATTTATTATGTAGGTATCATATGACTTCATTAAGATTTGCTCTCATATTCAAGGCTAACTGCCCTTCACTTTATCTTCCTGGCAGAATTTAGTGTAAATCATCACAATAACTCATGTTAAGAAGTCATCAACTTGTTTCCTGTTTATAATAATATCATCACAGTCTACAGTATATTCCAAAGGTATAAAGAAATATTTGTCATTGTCATTATGTATTGGGAGATTGTTTCATTGGTAATTTACAATATATTCCAGTGTGAATGGGTGTAGCCATTCCGTTTAAAAAAGTGATTGTGGCTTTGTTGTAGGTACAGAATGACAACAGCTGTTCCGATATGTTATTATATAATTAGTTACAGCTTTGTAAACAAATATCCTCAATTTGACACTTTCCAAACTTTTCCTTCTTTACGAGTGCAGTATTACTTTCCAAAGACGGTATGTGTCTGCTTTGGATGTTTATAGAAGTTGCTTTGGAGGCATTTATCCAATGTGTTATGAAATGTTTTTTTGGTTACATTCTGTCCCCTCTCAAAGTCTTTTCTTACTAAACCTAGACTTTTAGCGGAATAAAAAATGCAGTTTAGTTTAGTCGATGGCTGCGAGCCTTTTTAAAATTATAAACTTCATTATTTTCCTATGTCAATGGTAATCTAAATTAATGTACTCCAGTAAGTTTCATACACCTTGTTCTCTTTTTCCGCATTCTTTTAATCCGTGAAATTGCAATAATGCCCCTAAAAAATAATAGTAAAAAAATACGAATTTCGCGAATAACACCCATAAATAAAAAAAAATAAATAAATAAAATAAAAAATTTAGTAAAAAATCGACCACCTCGGAGGCACTTTTCCGCCATCCTCCTCTTCTACTGCTAAATGCGATCAGATAACATAAAGATAATGGAAAAAAAGCATTAAGAACAAACAGCACACAAATTTTCGATGTAATATCATCAGGGAAATAGCGTACAAGGGTGCAACAGCTGATACGGAAGTGGCAAAATGTTTGCCGATAGAGGTTCGTTCTCCCGCATCCTCCTCCTCTTCTACCGCTTAATGCGATCGAATATTGTGAAGAAAATTGAAAAAAAAAGTATTAAGAACAAACAGCAAACATATTTTCAATATAATATCATCAGGGAAATAGTGTGCGAGGGTGCATCAGCTGATACGGAAGTGGCAAAACCTCTGCTGATAGAGGTTCGTTCTCCCGCATCCTCCTCCTCTTCTACCGCTTAATGCGATCGAGTATTATGAAGAAAATTTTAAAAAAGCATTAAGAACAAACAGCAAACAAATTTTCGATATAATATCGTCAGGGAAATAGCATGTGAGTGTGCAACAGCTGATACGGAAGTGTGACAAAATGCTTGCCGATAGAGCTTCGTTCTCCTGCATTCTCCTCCTCTTCTACAGCTTCATGCGATCCAATATTATGAAGAAAATTGAAAAAAGCATTAAGAACAAACAGCAAACAAATTTTCTATATAATATCGTCAGGGAAATAGAGTGCGAGGGTGCATCAGCTGATACAGAAGTGTGACAAAATGTTTGCCGATTGAGGTTCATTCTCCCGCATCCTCCTCCTCTTCTACCGCTTCATGTGATCGAATATTATGAAGGAAATTGAAAAAAAGCATTAAGAACAAACAGCACACAAACTTTTGATATAATATCGTCAGGGAAATAGCGTGTAGAGAATATATATATTTCATTCAAGTTTCCCCGATATACGTTTCCTTTGTAACGAATTGTATAGTTTTCTCTTTCTCTCAGCTGACTTTGTTTGCGTTTAGATTTCGTGCAGCACGGTCGATATGTAAAGAAGATAGAAAAATGTTTAGAACCAAGGAATATTAATATGTAATATGTACTACAATCTTGAAAATTAGATAAACCCCTAAATAGAGTGAGTAAATAAATATTTTATGAGTAAGATTTTGTGCCTAAATAGTGATAGGCATCAGCTGATACGGAAGCGGCAAAATTCTTTACGATAGGGGTTCGTTCTCCCGGATCCTCCTCCTCTTCTACCACTTAATGCGATCGGATATTATGAAGATAATGGAAAAGGAGCAGGAAAAACAAACAGCAAACAATCTCTCGATATAATAACATCACGGGATTAACTTGCGAGGGTGCATCAGCTGATACGGAGGTGGCAAAACGTTTGCATCCTCGTGCTCACCGGCACCATGTACATCCCAGTGTAAGCCTGTTGCCCACCGCATAATAGAGTGCATGAATTTGTTTGATGTACAGTTAATCTGAATATCTTTTATACTGTACACTATTTGCATGTTAATATAAATAACTACAGGTCTTTCTGCTTTGTTATGTACATATAATATATGTTTTACTTATCTTATATCTTTGGCATAGTGTGCCTATGGACGGTTGTGGAACGATCTAAACCCATTATCATTGTTTCCTATGGAAAATGACCAGTTTTTTTATGCAATTTTCGATTCACCCATCACTTCTGAGAACCTATTTCTGCATTATTACATGAACAAGGTGTATATCTTTAGCAATGTTGTCTGGTGCACTTATACATATGAACTTTAGGAATGAAACTTTGGTAACTCTACTGTATTTGATAATAATAGATGGAGAAAATATGACTTCAGATATAGTTAACTTTGTATGAGAATTCATGCACTACATCCAATAGCTACTTCCTCTACTTGTGTAAAAATGGTTATTTTGAAGTTTTCAAATCCCACAAAATATAGTATTTCCACAAATGTATTGTTTGACTTGTGGATTAGTTTAATATTTTTACAACATTGCTCTGGTTATAGATCTCTTGATTGTTTTCTGGAGCTTTGTTAGTGTCTTTTTCTTTGTACTGAATATAAAGTAAAAAAGAAAGATACACTCAAAAGGCAATAAAGATCTCCTTAAACATCTTCAGTCTCTTTAAATCTCAGGGGGCGAAGGGTATTTGTGGAGAATATCAATGGAATGGTAAAACTGCTACATTGTCTATTCTTTAATTACAATGGCTGACCATTTAGTACTATGCCATACACAGCTCTTTACTCTTACTAAAAGTTCTACATCAACCAGTAATACTGGACAAAACCTTGGGAAAAGTAAAAAATTAGAACTTTCATGTTCTTTGCATGTCCAGAAAAACATACTCCTTCAGTCATTACTAACTTGCAATATGAAGGGATTATTCACATTAGTACCTTACTTAGCAAAAATATTTTTGGTTTTGGGAAAGAAAGAATACATCACTTTTATTCCCTGCATGTCACTGGAGCTGGCTACAAGAGATTGAGGACTGAATGGCTGGCAATCCCATCCTCCCAGAAAATGTGTTACTTGCTAAAGACTTGCTGATGAATATGTGAGGATCATCATCATAGCAATCCCTCGAGGTAGCCTTTGCTTCGGTATTTCTAAACTTTTAGGTGGCTATGGTGTACAGTTTTGGGCCTGAAAAGACCTTTGGCATTCAGGACAGATATGTACTAGAAGGCAGAATGGGTCTTGGTTGTTATCTCCCTCTCCATCTCTATTCTTCCAATTCTGTGAATGTGATAGCTTCAAAGGCTGCTGTTCCTTCACAAATTATGGTTCTCCAGTTTCCCATTCCTGGCATTGGATTTCCAGTTTTTGTTAGTGATGTCACATTTCACCATGGTAGTTTTTAGGAAGTCTGCATTTTTTTTGCTGTCTGCATTTTTTAAGTTTACCTTCTTAAAGTTGGAAGCAGATTTGTTACAGAAGGCATTCATATTTCACCTGAACCTCACGACTACTCCAGCTTTACTGGTTCTTTATTATGAACTCTTCAATGCTTATTGTGTTTACTTTGCTCACTGGTTCTTCTGTCTTTCCAATGATGAGCGAGAAATTTTAAATACAGTGTTTTAAAATCGTACAAAGTTAATTCATTCCGCCATTACAACAGAGACCAATAAATAATTAACCCTCCTGAGTACGGTGACGTCAATGGTGTGTATACATTTTTATGTCCTAAGTGCACCGTGACCCTATTGGCGTCCATTTGAACAAAAATGTCATTTTTAAATAGTTACATTCACACCACTGGCATTATTTTTGGCTGAGCGAAAGTTTCCTCACTCTCTCCCGAAAGAACTAATTAGCAACCCTCTCCACTGGCGTGACTATAAGGGCGAGGCATAAAACAAAGGCAGTTTCAGTCTCCCTCACTCATCACTCAGACTGTACGTCTCTTTATGCTCACTTTATTCCATGTCCATAAATGGTCTTATGAATTATTGTTGTCTTTTTTTATTGATTCATGAAAAACTACAACATATAGCAAAGTCATTGATATACTATGTATAATGATGAATATAAGTTTGGGGGAGGCAAATAGCTGAGAAACAAGATATCTCGGCGATCTAAAAAACTCCAGATGCAAACCAACCACAGTAGTAAAGGTAAGCAATACTGTATCGTGTACTTTAACTATTTTTATGTATTAGATTAGGAACTGAGATTATTTTTCTATGTAGTAGAGTATCTATTTTTAGCACTGGAAGGGAAAACTTCGAATTTAGATGTTTTCTGACTTACATTGAAATCCGGTTTAAGTCAGCTATCAGGAACGGAACCCTGATGTAAAACGGGGACCTCCTGTGTGTATATATATATATATATATATATATATATATATATATATATATATATATATATATATATAATATATATATATATATATATATATATATATATATATATATATATATATATATATATATATATATATATATATATATATATATATATATATATATATATATATATATATATATATATATATATATATATATATATATATATATACCTTGTTCTTTTTATACGCGATTTTTTTATATGCGAAACTGCAATAACGCCCCCCAAAAATAATAGTAAAAAATTGGGGATTCGCGAATAACGCCCCCCCCCCCAAAAAAAAAAAAAAAAAAAAAAAAAAAAATTAAAGATTATTGTGACAACAGGATGGACCAAAAAATGATAAAATAAAACAGCCTTTATCAGGCTGTAAAGAGAAACAGATGGAGAGTGTAATGACCTGTCAGATGTGAAGGGATTATAAAAGATGTGTAATGAATATCCAGCTCTCTGCTGGGTTTTAATATACCTCTGCTTTACTCTCATGATGTCTATTCCAAAAATTCTCCTTAGATCTTATTATTATTATTATTATTTTTAACAATAATTTTCCTTTGATGATGATTGTGGAGATTATTATTATTATTATTATTATTAATATCATTATTATTACGAATTTGTAATTAAACCATTATTTTTACAATAAATAATGTAGTTTTGGTTGAATGAACAAGAGTTAATTAAAGATCTCTCTCTCTCTCTCTCTCGTTTCATTTCACTTACATTATATAGAATATATTTATATTAAAAGGAGAATAGTCTTACAAACAAAGCATACATCAGTTACTTTATAAGCTGATGAGTCGTTTGGGGCAGCAAATGATAAATATAATAATGCACTTTTAATAAAAACGTTAATGAGTTAAAAGGCCGTTAAATTAATTTCCTTCCCACGAATCCTTTGTAATATCTATCTTAAACAGGAATTAGGTAGAAATTTTTCATCTTATTATGTAAATACAATTATTGCTTTAGTCTTAATCACGTTCATTACAGTGCTCATTTTAAAGGTAATAAACCTAAGTTTTAATTCGTTTTTTGTAAAGAAATATGAGAGAGAGAGAGAGAGAGAGAGAGAGAGAGAGAGAGAGAGAGAGAGAGAGAGAGAGAGAGAGAGAGAGAGAGAGAGTAATTGGATACATTTTATTAACAAATTTGTCATTCAGAAACCAAATACAAATTTGAAAATGGAAGGAGGATGCAAAACACGTGTTCTGAAAATATTAAGAACAGGGGACACTGCAACATGCTTACTGGCACACACGAGGCAGTTCCATTTTTGAATGATATTTTCAGCATGTCTAACCTATTCTATTCTACTCTACTTATTTATTCTATTTTTCTTTTTATGATTTTTCTAATAAACACTAATCTATTCATACCCACCCTACCTCTGTCATATGTCTATCTAATCTACATTTGAAGGTGTCTAAGGTATTGGCATTTATTATCCTACTAGGAATACTCTACGGTATTACCAAGCCAATTTTCACCAATTTCCCTTCTGAACCTAAATTTATCAAGATTAAATCCATTACCCATTACGAGTTCTGGTTTGATCATGAATTTTTAAAACTTTATTAATATCACCCTTGTTAATCCTTTTAAACCATTTATACACCTCAATCATATTCCCCCTAACTCTGTGCCTCTCTAGAGAATGTAGATTAAGTTTTTTTTAATCTGTCATATGGTAGATTTAGGCATTGCATAATTAATTTTTTTTTCGTGTTTTAGTCTTGCTTTGGTTATTTATAATTCTTATTTTATCTTTATATACATTTGCAGATAGAGGCTCGTTCTCCTGCATCCTCCTCCTCTTCTACCACATAAGTTACTTGCTCACTGCCACCATGCATGTCCCAGTGTACTGTATAACTGTTGCCCACTGCATAATAGAGTAAAGTATAGTAATGTATGTTAATTTCTAGCTGTAAAGTGAATATGAATATCTTTTGTATACTCTTAAAAGTAGATATTTTTTTTACTTATCTTATATCTTTGGCATGGTGTGTCTATGTAAGGTTTGGAACATATCTATGCCTTTTATCATTGTTTCCTATGGAAAATAACTAGTTTTTTCACGCGATTTTCCATTTACACGACACTTCTGAGAACCTATCTAGGCGTTATTTTGAGAACAAGGTGTATATTCCCTGTTACCAGTGGTATTCCACAGGTCTCTGTTCTTTCACCTACTCTGTTCCTTCTCTTCATCAATGATCTTCTACAATCCCCATCTTTCTCTCTTCTTCATGCCTTTGCTGACAATTCTGTAGCCTTCACTTTTTCTCTGCCTTTTCTTCACAACCTTCATTTGCTACTCGTAATCAGTCTTGTATCACTCTTTCGTCTACTCTCAGCTCCAATTAGCAGAGGGTATCAGAGTGGGGCACCCAAAATTTAGTTAAATTTAATGCCTCCAAAACACAGTTTCTGGCTATCTTTTTATCTCCTTCTCCTCCTGATACCCCTATTGTCTTTGAAACTAACTAAATTTACCCTCTTAATTCTATCAACATATTAGGAATCCAAATAGCCTCTAACTTATCTTGGAGAAATCACATAATCCAAATTTCTAAATCTGCATCCAAAAATATTGGGGGTTCTGTTTTGTTTTTTGTCATTACTTTTCCTCTTGAAAGTTACTTAAAATCTATAAAGGTCTTATCCGTCCCCACTTAAAATACTGCTCACACATTTGGGGTGCATCTTCTTATACTTACCTACTTAATAGGGTTGAATCTAGGACAGTCAGACTCATTAATGATCTTTCTCTTACTTCTAATTTGGATTCTCTCTCTTCACCGTAAGGTATCATCCTTTTCTCTTTTCTATCGCTACTACTTCCATTGCTGCTTTGATGAGTTGGTGAGTTGCATCCCTCCCCCACTGCCGAAGCCATGTAACACTCGCCAAGCGGCCTCACCTCACAGGTAATGTGTGGAGATTTGTAGCTCGCGGATTGGTCAGTGCAACAATTGCTTCTTCCCATCTACATCCAGACTCTGGAACTCTTTTCCTTCTTCTGTCTTTCCAAATTCTTATGACCTATCTTCCTTCAAAAGGTGGATCTATCTTCATCTCAGGGCCTAATCCTCCATATCTCTAGGTCCACTGTACTTTGACTACTTTTTCTGTCAGTCGTTTTCCTTTGAGGATGATTACCTCATCTCAGCCTTGTCCTTGACCTTTTTCTATTCCTTTATCTTGGTGCTTTCTCATGCCCGGGCCTTTATTGATGAGGGCAGTTTATGCCTGTCCCGGTGTCACAATTATATATATATATAAAACTTATATATATATATATATATATATATATATATATATATATATATATATATATATATATATATATATATATATATATATATATATATATATATATATATATATATATATATATATATATATATATAGGTATGAAAAAGCCTATTAAAGAAAACAATGCAAACAATATATATATATATATATATATATATATATATATATATATATATATATATATATATATATATATATATATATATATATATATATATATATATATATATATATATATATATATATATATATATATATATATATATATATATATATATATATATATATATATATATATATATATATATATATATATATATATATATATATATATATACACAGGGATTCCTTGGTTTGCGCAGTCCTTGAGTTACGATTCTTCGTTGTTACAATGCAGGCTCATTAATAAATTATTAATAAATTAATTTTTCGACTTACAAGGTTTGTGTGGTAAATACAGACTTCATGCTGATCAGTTTGTGAGTGTAGCAGACCAATACACAAATAGCAGCACTATTCTATACGTATATATATCAAGTTAATGGCTTCATTTATTGACTGTACTTGGTTATTTGAAGGAATCAGAATGAATTTATTTACAAAATTACAAAACACATAGCCGTAAATACAAGCTTCATGCGGAACAGTTTGTTGAGCGTGGTGGACGAGCTAGGAGTGCTATGGCAAAGAACACTCCCTAAATGGCTCTTCAGTATTGTATGAAAGTACCGTCAACCTTTATATTTATTTCATATTGTATACTGTACACTTTTTGCAAGTATTTTTTCAGAGAATTCGACATTATTATTTTACATGTATCAGTGTAATATACTATTGTAGCTGTGGTAAAAATATCTATTTATTGCTACATAGCAATTTTTTATTTAACTGAATAATTATATGAGTTGCTGATGTGATTTTACGTGAGTATGAATCACTACAACCATATTTTAAAATGTCTATTATAAAATAGTAGAATTTAGATTTTTTTTTTGGTAGACTCTAGTAACCAATAACATAGTTTCCATTACAATTCCTGTAAATATCAAGTTAATGGCTTTATTTATTTATTTGTTTATGTATTTGTTTATCTAGAGCAATTAGATTTACTTTATTTACAAAATTACTAAATATATAGCCATAAATATGATCTTTATGTGAAAAAGTTTGTTGAGCCTTGCGAAAGAAAACGTCGTCACACAGCATTAGACTTAGAAGAAAAGAGGAAGCATTGCCAAGTTCACTCTCGTACACCATACTGTTTCCTGTGCTTTTTCAGTAAATACATACTTTCAACATGATTAAAATGGAGAGGTTATTAGTGCTTTGGGTGGATGACCAGCATCAACGATGCATCCCAGTGAGCTCCCTGTTGATTCAGGAGAAAGCAAAAAGATTGTTATTTCGGTTAAAATGGAAAAGGGGGAAGAAGCATCACCCAGGTCCCGCTTGTATGCAATATTATTTTTCTTGTGCTCTTTCGCTGGGGTTAAGTCGTTCGAGCCTGATGAAAATTATAAGGTTTTAGACTTTTGCATATAGTGCATTTGTATATATTTTTTTATATATATAGAATATAGTACATATATGATGCGTAATTTGTTAAATGTAGATATGTACCGTATCAATATGAAGAAGACACAGACGAAGTTTCCACACGTTGCGACATCTGAACACACTCAAGGTTTGTCTTGGAAAGCCTTTCATCTATACTGTATTTCTATATTTAAACCCTTGAACGAGAATGTTAGGTCTGAGCAAAGCTCCTTCCATGCCCCATTCAAACATGACTACGTAACTTCAGCCCAAGAATCTTTCACAAACCAAATGGTGTGCTTGATATGAAAATCTTTCCAGTAATCCTTAACAACATTTTTCTTCACTTCCACACATGAAAGATCAGGAGCTTCGGCAGCTTTTACAAGCTCGGCCATGCTGACGTCAGTCTTCCTGCTGAGGTCTTTAAAGGAGTTCCTAAGGTAATGAGATTTAAGCATTTGCATTACTCCCTGGTCCATTGATTGGAGTAGTGAAGTTGTATTTGGCGGCAGAAACACAACTCTTATATTTAGGTTCAAATCAGTAATTGATGTAAGATGGGCTGGTGCATTATCCAAAATGAGAAGAATTTTGGAGCATTTATCCTGACTCTTGCAGTAAACTTCTAATTCTTTTGGGAGATGAGTCAAGAAATAATCTTTAACAATACTGACAGTCATCCATCCCTTCTTATTTGCATACCAGTGCACCGGAAGTAGCTGTTCATAATAACCCTGCAGTGCAAGAGGGTTTTACGAGTGCTAAATCATTAGAAGCTTCAGCTTTAGGTCATCTTCAGCGTTATCACTAAGCATCAGCCTAAATCAATCTTTTGCTGCCTTGTAGCCTAAAGCACAGTTTTCTTCAATGGAAGTATAAGTTCTGTCTGGCATTCTTTTCCAATATAAAGCAGTTCTGTCCATATTAATGATCTGCATAGCTGTATATCCCCTTTCCTCTCTGATGGTCTTCAGTTCACTAGGAAATCACTTTGCCGCTTCAAAATCAGCTGATGCGCTCTCATATCGTGTTTTGCGGTCGTGATATACAAACCTACGTTCAAAGTATGTAAACCAGCCAGGGCTAGCTGCAGAGGGTTTCACTTCGTCTTCTACCTTTGACTTTAAATGTTCAGAAATCTCACTCGCTTTTTCCTTCCCAACACTGTTGGCATGTCTGTTTTTTGTTTGTTCTTTATGGTCATCCACGTACATAACATCTTTTCCATTCTTTCCATAATATCTAATCTAGCATACGAAGACTTTGTCAAACTTAAAAGAACACCAGCTTTTGCACTTTTTAAATTTTTTTTTGCATTCTCGCATAAGGTAGGCAATGTGCTTTCGCTGAATTGCATGGATATTTTATAGACACTGTACTCTCACCATGCTCATAACAGGCCAACACTTGCACTTATTTCTCATGGTTTATAGACTTTCTCACTCTTTGGGAGCAGGAGCATTTGCACAATATTTTGCTGGTTGTTTACTGGCCATGATGTATGGATAAATACAAATAAAATACAAAGAACAGCAAACACAAAGTTTACCACAACAACAGTTATAACAGGTGCTATATCCATATGGTATTCTGGGTGAAGCGAGACTGATGCACGAGCATGCGTTGGGGGAAAAGTGGAAACGAGGTACTTGTCTCTAAACTGAACTACGTATTTTCGTGCAAGTTATTCTTGTAATTTGAATTATATTATTATTATTGTGGACACACGTTTTTCCAATTTCGCGTAATAAAAAAAAAAAAAATCTTTGGTTCATCCATTTATTTTTCTTTGGTTAATCCATTTATTTTTCTTTGGTTCATCCATTTATTTTTCATTTTTATATATTCATGAATATCTTTTGGTCTAGTTTCCATTACCCTTCCTTCCTAGTGATCTTCTAGGGTTAAAAGTTGGACCACTTGAAGTAGCCAACAGTCCTTTAACAGATGATGATAAAGAGATGTGTACATATTTAAATGAATATATCTTATCTGTATTTACCAATGAAAACTTGGAGTATATTCCAGAGGTAGAATACATATACACAGACCGTCCCAATAATATACTTATTACAATAAATATTAAGAGGGAGGATGTAATAAAAGAAATAGATATATTAAAGGCTCTTAAATCTCCGGGACCTGATGAAATTTATGTTAGAGTATTAAAGAAGTGCAAGGCAGAGCTTAGTTGTCCACTAACTGCACTATTCTATAATTTAATAAAATTAGGATTGGTACTCAAGGAGTGGAAATTGGCAGATGTGACACCATTATTTGAAAAAGGAGAATGGGTTAAAAAGAAAAAATATACACCTGTATTTTTTCTTTTTAAATTCAATATAATTTTTCAATATAAACAACTGTATATAAAAAAATAAATGAATAAAGCCATTAACTTGATAAAAAATGAGATACTAGTGTAATATTTTTTCTGTTTGTGTGTTTTATATCGCATAGTTTTGTTTTCTATAGATTATGTATTGATTGTTATTTTGCTTTTCCAGACTCACCTGCCTGCCCCTGTTTCGTAACCAGCTGACATAGCAAGCTTTCTCCTGATAAGCAAGTTTCTTCCTCCCTATGTAATTACACCACTTGAGTATAGTATACTGTGCAGGTACTATTTACAGTTTTGTACTATACAGTAACAGAGTACAGGCTTTGTAGTGTAATTTTGAACAGATATTTTTATGTATGTGTTGTTATATTATACTGTACAGTACCTGCATATTATGTAAATTTTAAAGTTTAAGAATAGTATCAAGATTAGTTTTAGTAATTTTTAAGAACCATTAGGAACATATGTATATATATATATATATATATATATATATATATATATATATATATATATATATATATATATATATATATATATATATATATATATATATATATATATATATATATATATATATATATATATATATATATATATATATATATATATATATATATATATATATATATATATATATATATATATATATATATATATATATATATATATATATAAATTTTTTTGTGGGGGTGACCCAGGTTTGAATGTGAGATCCGACTTACGTCGATTTTCAACTTAAGTCACCTTTCAAGAACAGAACCCTGACGTTAAATGAGGACTCCTATATATATATATATATATATATATATATATATATATATATATATATATATATATATATATATATATATACATCTATATATCTATATATATATATATATATATATATATATATATATATATATATATATATATATATATATATATATATATATATAGGATCCGAAATATAGCATTGTTTTATAAGTTTTGTTTCACTGATGGGCTTCCTTACTATATATATATATATATATATATATATATATATATATATATATATATATATATATATATATATATATTATATATATATATATATATATATATATATATATATATATATATATATATATATATATATATATATATATAATAAAAGCACAGAGAAGGGACATATATAAAAAGGTATTTATATATGCTAAAACACTGTTAAAATGTAAACTTGATTAAAAATCACATAGAGTGATTTAATACTATAAATGATTAAGAAAAAATCACATTATATTTCTGAAGTGCAATTAAGTTTATCATGCTGAGAAAAGAACAAATATTTGGTACTGGTAATCTAACAAAGTATATGGTCATTCATTTGTTAAAAGAAGTGATTATTCTAAATTAAAGTAAAAGAATTATCAATTCCTTACTCTATCTGGAGGTGATCATTATACTGCACAAGGTAAAAAAAATAAAATATGTCAAATGAATGAATCATAGCAAAATTGAGAATCCTTCCTCATTTCCTTTTATCTCTGTGGCTTAAAGATGAATTTACAATCCTCCAAAGATAATAACTGTGGTTACATCTCTCAAAATTCTGTTTCCCTTTCTATAGAAAAAATAGTGACTCTGTATACTGGTATATACAAAATAAAATGTAAAATGGCAATATTTTCCTATTTTACTACAAATTGCTGCAAGTCACACCATGGTGTTTGCAACCAAAACAAGAAACAATAATACCATGAGACTAAAAATATATAAAGTTCTTTCTTCCCTCTATAATCATAATCATTCAGTCAGAATAACATTTATGAGCCCCGTATACAATGAAAGCTCGAGACAAGTAAATTATATTATTTTGCGGAATAAGTTATGAGGGAAGGGCGCTCAAAAAAGAGAAATGCCGGTAAGAGAAAGAGATAAATATGATCAATCCTACCTCATTACTTTTTATATAGTTATGGTTCAGCAGGGAATAGTCTCAATGGAGAAAAAGGTGACTTCCTATACTTCATATAATTGAGAGAAACGAACGATATGGGAAAGATTTTGAAGTCAATGCAACATATCGTGTAGTTATAAAGGGCTTCCTGTGAACAATCCACACACACAAAGACTTCCTTTAATACCTGATATATGAATACTTTATAACACGCTGCTATTGAAAACAATATTTACAAGCTATAACAACTTCTTTTACTTCTGGCAAATGTATGAGTATTAAATGAACACTGAAAATAAACCCTTGAGATCTATTTCCAAAGCCAGTGTTATTCCCTAGTGTACTTATCAAATGCCTATGTAAATTAGCAATATTACACATTACAATACACTCTCTACTCATAAACACACCTATAAGTTATTCATTACCCAGTTCTATAAATACAAATACATTTCACGTCTAAAAATACCATAAATATGAAAATATATCTGAGCACATAAAAATAAAAATTAATGTATCACTAATGCAATACCAAGATCTCGCTATCACTTTCTGTTACTATAAATAAACCATATAAATAATTATGATCTACATATATACAACTAAAAAAAAAATCTGCTATTAACTAGTCTAAATCTTGTCTTTATTAAAAATTCAAAAAGATTAAAAGAAGTAAGCATTCTATTTTTATCTAAAATGCAACATAATATAAAGGAACCAAAAGAATATTTTGATGTTAACAGTAGTTCAGATAATAAATACTGGAGGTGAAGATTGAGGAAAAGACATTCCTACACATATATATGAGAATATTTCACACAAAAAAAAAGAATCTAATATCAAGACACGATCAACGCTAGCAACTATATACACAACACGTAAGTACTTCACAGTGTATGACCTGTGACCTAATAATGAAATTCTTAAGGTCAACTATTCTTGATGACTGTGTCCATTCCACTGAGGAACACCACTAGTAACAGCCTCACTACGAGTCCTCCTGTGGATGGTGGCATGATGATGATGCTTTACCCCATTATGGTCATTTAGACTACAGCCATATCTATTAGTCGGTTCTTGAATACCTACACACTGATCATAGGCACTCATAGTAACATCAGCTTCTAAGTTATCTTTCACCTAAAAAAAAAAAAATTCTAATTTTGACACAAGTCACTGCTGAATTGTACTGACAGAGGTAACTAGAAATTCCAATATAACAATAACAATTATAAATTACAATACAATTGATATTACTGACAAAATGAAGAACTTTTTGAGCACTACTTTACATAAGTATACATATTATTTGCAGAAATATAAGTAATACTTACTTTAGTAGGAGGAAACTTCGTAATAAAGAAATCTGCTACAATACAAAATGTTTTGCTAATCGCAGGAACACAAAATGACTGATGTATCACAGCTGCAACCCGATAATTTGGACCATAAAATGGATCACTGATAGCTGGACACAACATGTTATTTAAATTTACCTGAGATACCTGAGAGACAAAACAAGAAAAATAAGAATATTAATCCATTTATATCAATACAAAAATCACTTGCTATATATAAAATTTAGTTTACGGGTAAAAAAAATGTTTAGAATATACCATATAATAAGCTGTACTGGTGTGTATATATATATATATATATATATATATATATATATATATATATATATTATATATATATATATATATATATATATATATATATATTTATATTTATATATATATATTTATATTTATATTATATATATATATATATATATATATATATATATATATATATATATATATATAATATATATATATATATATATATATATATATATATATATATATATATATATATATATATATATATATATATATATATATATATATATATATATATATATATATATATATATATATATATATATATATATATATATACCTTGTTCTTTTACGCTCAATTTTTTTATCCACAAAATTGCAATAATGCCCCCAAAAAATAATAGTAAAAAAAATTTAATTTCGAGGAAAAAACAAAAAAAAATGCAGAAAGTCAATAATTCTTGAAATAAAATTGCAAGGGTTGAGCCGTCATGAGAGTGGTGAGAGTATGGTTGCCATTGAACAGGTGTTGCATCTCAGTGAATGTATGTACGTACACTATCTGTGAAAATGAGGAAAAAATAAATAAAAGTGCAAAAGCTGGTTTTAGTTTAACTGCGGCTAAGTCTTCATATTCTCAATCCGATATTATGGGGAAAATGGAAAAAATGGAAAGTAAGAAGTTTTCATGTTGTCGATTGGATATTCTGGAGAAAATGGGAAAAATGGTAAGTGTACGACACTTCTTCCACGAGTACAAAAAGGATTACGATAAGAAAAGATCATCATCATCATTATATATATATATATATATATATATATATATATATATATATATATATATATATATATATATATATATATATATATATATATATATATATATATATATATATATATATATATATATATATATATATATATATATATATATATATGAGTAAGCTGAACCGATAAGGTCTTCCAAATGAAGGATGCCACTAGCTTCTCTTTATTCCCAAAATCCTCTGGTGCAGATATGCCATACGACCCACCCTGGTAAGTCGATTTGGGTCATCTCCTGATGTTAGAGCGTGTTATATTATTCACTTATTTTGTATTTCAATTCACGCATTTATATAGATGTTTTACTTGTTTAAAACACAATTTTCGTCAATATTTCTTGATTGCGTATTTTGCGATGATTTAGAGTATATAAAGATGCCATTTTATAAAAGTGCCCTGTGGGGCGGGCACAATATCAAAGAATAGCCTCACCGTATTCCCTGCGTGTCGTAAAAGGCGACTAAAAGTGGACGGGGCGGGGGACTAGGAATCCCCCCTTGTACCAACCTCCTGTGAGACGTCAAAGAAGAGGGGAGTAGAGGGGAGAATAACTTCTCCCCAAACTGTTTTCCTTTTTTTGATGTCGGCTACCCCCCAATTAAAGGGGGAAACAGCCAAGGTATATATATATATATATATATATATATATATATATATATATATATATATATATATATATATATATATATATATATATATCTATATATATATATATATATATATATATATATATATATATATATATATATATATATATATATATATATATATAATTGTATATTATTATCTTTCACACTGAGCTAGTTATAACTCCGATTTTGGTCCTCAGTCGCTCTCTCTCTCTCTCTTTCTCTAAGGATATACAAGTAAGCCCATAATTTATAAGCTATTCAATATCTCTAAGCCGTGGAGTGCTTCAAAAAAAGACATTATTTTTGCAACACTACACCTCCACCTCCTACCCCATCTCCACCCTCTTCCCCATTCCACTATATAAAACTAGGGGTATTTCACCAGCTCTAGAGGGAACGTTGTAACCCCCTGGCATCGCCCCTAGATTATCCTCTTTGTATATGCATGAGAGAGAGAGAGAGAGAGAGAGAGAGAGAGAGAGAGAGAGAGAGAGAGAGAGAGAGAGAGAGAGAGAGAGAGAGAGAGAGAGAGAGAGAGAGAGAGAGAGATTATTTTATTTTATTTTATTAATTTATTGCGCCAAGGCGTCAGACATTACATGAGTTCATACAAATAATGCTTCAAA
>JAXCGZ010006004.1:2500-12500 GCA_037179515.1 Halocaridina rubra
ATCAGATATGTTCATCATTGTCTCATAAATTCTTAAATGTAGACAATACTACTTAAGAGCAAATGTATCTTTCCCTCCAGTTACAGCTACAGAGGGGGGGGGGGGGGGCAAACAAATCATTGTCTACTCTATCGAAATATAGCAGATATGGTCACAATAAATATCTTAAGGGGGGTTTAGACGGTCAAACGGTTCGTCGAACGCGGTTCGACAGACAAGTGTTTGAAGTGATGTTCGAACGTGTGAACGGGGTATTTGGTTGTCGAACACGGAACGTGTTCGACAACCAAATACCCCGTTCACACGTTCGAACATGACGTGTTCGACAACCAAATACCCCGTTTCACATGTTCGAACATCACTTCAAACACTTGTCTGTCGAACCGCGTTCGACAACCGTTTGACCGTGTAAATCCCCCTTAAGATTAACATATTATGTATCTTTTGTGCATTGAGTGGGTTATAAATAACACTGAGTTTCCTCTGCTTCCCATAGCTCACTCTGTCTTTCTCTCTCGCACTGCAAGTTCATCTTTTCTTCTTCTTAAAAGGGAGTGTAGAATTCTGCAGCCTCGTCCCTCTACTTGTCGTGAAATTCGATATAATGGGGTGGAGCGAGGGAACTAGGAATGCTTATCTTCCTATATTCATCCAATGAGAAATGAACGCATTCGAAGAGTGTTTTAACATCTCCAACCCGTTGCCTAAAATGGTTGTGTGCTTTGACTCAGCGAACTCCTGAATAAAGGAATTTTGATATTTGCATATAGCTACAAATAAATAGCTCCTGTCAGAGAATATAGCACAAATTCTGTCACAGAACCAAAGATTCTATGATATTATAGAAATAATTTGGAATTTTCTAAATGACCTTAGGATATTTTTTCTCAAATTTAAAAATATAGATTTAGTTAACTCTTGCTACTCTATTTACATATATGAATTAATGTATATATGAATACTATGACACAGAAAAGGAAAAAAAAGCTGAAATTCCTACTGATTC
Organism: Halocaridina rubra; assembly: GCA_037179515.1. Taxonomy (NCBI): domain Eukaryota; kingdom Metazoa; phylum Arthropoda; class Malacostraca; order Decapoda; family Atyidae; genus Halocaridina; species Halocaridina rubra. Next base: position 3,507 of record JAXCGZ010006004.1, read on the forward strand.
AGCAAAATCAGCTTGAAAAGAAAATCTGAGATTCCGTTTACTTCTGCTATAAATGTTTTTTTCTGTAAATGTATTTGTGTAAAAAAAAAAAAAAAAAAAAAAAAAAAAAAAACTTTTTAATATCTAGCATTTAAATTCTTTAAGCATCTTTATATCCTTTTTCTGCAAGAATAATCTCACCATTAATTTCTGTAACTGTCACGCTGTGACAGTTAATCTGAACTTTGAGGAGGTCGTAACGATTAGTCACAAAAGTGACGCTTTTACAAAAAATACAAAATTCTTTAGGGAAACATTCACCAACAAATATACGCTTTTGTTTAGATTTATACAACCATATATTCAAAATAATCAATTATCCATCGTCTTGAACACCGTATTGACCACCTGTTTGAGTTTCAGAAACACGCTATTTTTGGCATGAATTTTGCTCCTTCTTTGATATTTATCATTTGCAAAACTTTGTGAACGAGCACTCCAGATCACTGTTATTTCATCGTGTGATTTTTGTAGTGTTATGTTGCACTATAAAATATATATGACCAGATGCAAGCGGTCTCATGAAAGGGAGTTACAGATATGATTTCTGAGACTTAGTTCTCGGAGTCTCTATGCTATTAAAGGAAATTCAAAGCATCATTTTGACCAGATGACGCAGATTTTATTTGTATTCAGAGAACATGATGTTATATTTGTATCATGCTGCTTGTCTAGCATGCATAGATTTTACTTAGTGTATTTCCTTTTGGTTCTCTCTCTCTCTCTCTCTCTCTCTCTCTCTCTCTCTCTCTCTCTCTCTCTCTCTCTCTCTCTCTCTCTCTCTCTCTCTCTCTCTCTCTCTCTCTCTCTCTCTCTCTCTCTCTCTCTCTCTCTCTCTCAGATTTATTATATCTTTCTGTGAATGCATGCAACATGTAATGTCTCTTCGGTTAGCAATTTCAATTATCAACTATTCTCACAATAAAAGAATACTTCCTTACAACCAGCAAAGTTTTATTACGAAGTTTCACACTATAAGCTACAGAGAGCCATCCATATCAACTCCTCGCTCCCTACCAACTCTTTCAAATCCATGGAGGAACTCACAAATCAGTCTCTAATCCCCACCTACTCTTTTCCTATCTTCAAGTAGTGGTAGAAATTTGAACTCCTTCTCTCATTTTTTTCTATTGCTGATTTCAGTAGCGTGCAGCAAATTCATGCTTAGGACTCACACAAGTCATATAAATATTTCTGAAGATTTCTTTGTCCATATGCTTGAAGGCCTCATCTATGTTAGTCACGCTAGCATATGCTGTCTTTACTGTACCATTTATAAGAATTTTCAGAGACATTTGTGTTCATACATTGACCTATTTTATTTTCATATTTCTTGGGGTCTCTCTTGCTACTCAATACCTACTCAGGGTCAGTTTGTACTCTTGCTCATTTTCACATTTTTCCTTTTCAAAGCAATGGCTCTCATTAATCACTTATCTGTTAACTCATCCAGACTATTGAGGATCTTGAAGTACAGTACTTTTATCTTATTCTCCTCAAAATCCTTGCATCATCTGCAAACATATTCAGAAAATGCATTTATAAAATCTGACCAATTATTTACACATATGAGAATCCAAATTGGTCCTGATTTTAATCCCTGTAAAAGCACGCTTCTAACTCTCCTCCTATCAGACAATGTGCCTAACTCTGACCCTCTGTTCTTTCGCCTCTTAATATATTTCTAACTAACTTTTCCATCACTTGCGAATTCTAAATGAATCTGTAATATGAAATTATAATAAACGGTTTCAGAAAATCAAAGATTAAACAACCTAACAAGCCCTCCCTTTCATTTAAGATGAAGCTTATCTCGTCATAAGATTCCAGCAACTTTTTTTTTTTAGTGCAACTCTACCTTTTCTGAAGCCATGTCATATGATTGACAAACAGTTTAAAGACTCAAAGTAAACAACATTTTTTTTTCAGTAGAGTCTCCTTAAGTTTGCAAACTATGCTAAGCATTTCAACTGGTCTATATAGTATAAAGCTTTGTCTCTCCTTCATCCTATGCATGTAGGAGCAATTTTCTCTTTTTTTCAGGATTTTGGAATTTCTTAAGATTTCAGTGACTTTTCATATAGGATGCAACTGGCTATTGATAATGGTACAGCACTTATCTTAAGTACACATAGGAATATATACTCAGGTCTCGCAGGTTTATGGACATCTATTTCCATCAATGTTTTGCAGACTTCTGTCGCTGAAAAATATTATTTTCTCTAATACTGACCCCATTTCTCTCTCATCTCTGACTGAAACTCCTTGTTATGCAGAATTCAAATGTATCAGCGTTGATTTCGTCAGTTCTCGTCAATATTAAAACTTGATCTTCTTCCTTAAATTTCCCTTAGAGGATGTTATGGAAGGGTTTGGGATTTTCCTTAGCTCGCCTTACAGTATTTCTCTCACATACCTTCTCTGCCTCTGTTCTTGTGCATAGGTACCCGTTTCTCGTTCTTTTATAATTTTACCAGACACCTATAATTCTTCTGCTCCTTTGCCTATTCCAGCATTTCTCTCTTCTCTCCTTTGCACTGGAACATGCTTTATTGCAGTGATTCCCAACCGGGGTTCCGCGGAACCCTGAGATTCCGCCGACCATCACCATGGGTTCCGCGAGAAACCGTAATATAATTATGTGCCATTACAAACTAACAGTGATCTTAATTCATAATTCCTACTCAACAACACGTCACAAACACTTTCCAGACACCAATATACTTGTACGTGTCAGTCAGTACAAAGCATATAGTACTGAGAGCAAATAATATGCAGAGAATTAAGAAAAAAAATAATGTGATTTTCTAAAAAAAAAAAAAAAAAAAACTATATTAGCGTACTATATATAGGGGTTCCTTGGAATAAGAAATATTATTACAAGGGTTCCTCCAAGGTACAAAGGCTGGGAATCACTGCTTTATTGCATCATTTGTCTTTTGCATTAATGATTTCGGTTGTTTTTAATGCCATACAACAACTAACAATATTTCCACAAATTTTCTTCAAAGATTTCCTACATCTAATGTAAGGATTTACTGTTGGAACTGCCCCCCCCCCCCTCCCCTTGTCGATATCTAGAAAAATGATCGTAAAATTTTTTGTAATATCTTTTTGGAAAGTTTTTCTCAGTTTTTATTTATCTCTTCACTCACAATAGAAATATATTTTATGCTGTTTGTCATCAATAACAGCCGGTGGTCAATTTTTCTAACAGTTGAGTCATATTGAACATTACATGTATCTAAAACATTATATATGAATACTAGATCAAGTAGTAAGTAGTCACCGTGGCTCAAGCGGTAGCGTCCGCGATTTTGAGGCGTCAGGTCGAGGGTTCGCGCCCTTTCACGGTCTGAGGTTAGCGAGGGCATGCACTCAGGGTAACGATTACATCTGCCAAAACAAGTCCTTCGCAAGAAGGCAACCGTCCTAGCCCTTGGTAGAAAAGGGAGTTCGTGACGTAAAACCGAAACTAGATCAAGTAGCAACAGTTCGCCTCCTCTATTCTTTGTTAGTTCCTTTATATATTGGTGCAAATTGTCTCCACGTGCGAGTGCACGTGCATGAGTATGTGTGTGTATGTGGTTGCTTCACTGTTCTTAGATAAAGGTAATACCAGTACTTTCTAACGCATTTTGGGAGTAATAAAAGGAATATACAACTTGTGGTGGGAAGATTAGAATAGATGTGATAGGGAGTCCCTTTTCTTTGATATTTTATTTCGACAAAACACACACACATGCACATACACACTCACGTACACCCACACGTGAGTGCTTGGAATGTTCAGATTAAGGAAAACATTGAACAGTTCAGAAAAGAGTTCCAGGAGCTGAATATGGAAAATGATGCCATGAAAACGTCCTTTGCTGATGCACTAAAGGGGAATGTGGCAGTAAAAGAGGCTGTAAAGGTGGTGGCACTGGAAAACATACAAACAGTTGATTATAAAGAGACAGTAATCGAAAAAATGAAAGACGTTGTGATGGAAAGGGCAAACCCACTCATCAGACAGGCACTTGATAAGGAGAAGACAGTGGTAATCTCAGGCATAAGTGAATCCCAGGAGCCAACATGGCAGGGGAGACTTGAAGAAAATAAAGCTAGGGTTGTAGACCTGATAAGAAAGCTTGGAGTAGTATGTGGTCCTGAGGATATTGTAAACATACACCAACTAGGTAAATATTCGAGGGAAGGAAAGCCGAGACCAACAAAAGTAACCTTTGAGAGAGGGGAGACATGTAGGGAAATATTGTTGAGAAAAAAAAGTCTAAAAGACCTTCAAGAATGCAAAGAAGTGTTCATTAGACGATACAGAACACAGGAAGAGATGGGAAAGATCAAAAACTTGTTGCAAGAGGCAAGAAGGTTAAATGATGAAAGAAATGAGGAAGAGAAGAAAAATTTTCGTTACGGAATACTTCCAGACAAAGGGGAGATAAAGAAGATAATGACAGAAGATCAGGGGATGGGGCCTCATTAAGATTGTTATACACAAATGCTGATGGATTAGCTGGTAAGGCAGTAGAATTAAAAGATAGGATTCACAACAGTAAGGCAGATATAGTAGCAATTACAGAGACTAAGTTGAGTGAGGACATAAACAGTGTCACAGTTTTTCCTAAGGGCTTCAGAATACTAAGGGTCGAAAGATCTGAGAGGACTGGTGGAGGGATAGCACTGCTCATAAGTGAGAGGATTCAAGCTGAAGAGATAAACTTGGCTATAGAAAGTGAGTTCAGGGAATTTCTTGTTGCTCGCATAAATACTGGGTCAGAGAGCATTATAATAACTGTTGTATACAACCCACCAAGGAACCAAAATAGGCTTGAAATTTATGAGGAAAGTCATATAGGTACGATTGAAGTCATAAACTCAGTTGTTAACATGGCGCGGGAGAAAAAATGTAGGATTTTGATTATGGGAGACTTTAATCATAAAGAGATAGATTGGATAAATCTTGACCCACACAGTGGTGAGGACTCCTTTGGGGCAAGATTCCTAGATTGCGTACAAGGGAATTTCCTACACCAACATGTAATGGAACCAACAAGAGCCAGGGGTGGGGATGAGCCATCACTACTTGATCTGGTGTTCACAGATAATGTGTTGGATATTGAAAATATTGAGTATGAACCACCAATTGGAAAGAGTGACCACTGTGTGTTGTTGATGGAGTATATCATTGAAGACATTCTTCCTGAGAGTAGAGGCACTGAGGACATGAGGAGGAACTATCAGAAAGGAGATTACATCAAAATGAATGAGCTTTTTGCAGTTATTGACTGGAGAACCTTATTTTACAACAAATCTGTACAAGAAATGTATGACATCTTTTGTGAGAAATATGGGAAGATAGTAGATTGCTGCATACCTGTCACCAAAGTAGTGTAATTCATGCCAGAGAGAAATGGTTCGATAATGGGTGTAAAAGAGCTAAGGAGTGGAGAGACAAATGCTGGAAAAGGTATAGGAGGAGAAAAAACATAAATGCCTGGCAAACCTACAAAAGAGCAAGAAATGACTACCTAAGTAAAAGGAGAGAGGCAGAGAAAGATTATGAGAGGGACATCACCAGGAAGGCTAAAGAAAATCCCAAGCTTTTCCACAGCTTTATCAGAGGAAAACTGAAGGTAAAAGAACAGGTTTTAAGGCTAAAGAGAGCGGATGGAAGCATCACTGAGACGGACGAAGAGATCTGCAAAGAATTGAACAAGGAGTTTCAGTCAGTATTTACAGTAGAAAATACCCCACCCCCTCAGATTGCAGTGATAGAAGCTCAAGGGCCGGTATTAGAGAACATCAACCTTACAGCCACAGAGGTATGCAAGGCGCTGATGGATTTAGATGTTCATAAAGCTACAGGTCCTGATGACATATCCCCTCATGTGCTTAAAAAATGCGCAAACACAATATCAGTGGCACTAAGTATCATATTTAAGGAGTCATTGGAGTCGGGGGAGATTCCAAGATGCTGGAAACAAGCAAATGTGATACCTATCTTCAAAAAGGGAAGGAGGGATACGGCTCTGAACTATAGACCAGTTTCCTTGACCAGCATAGTTTGCAAACTTATGGAGAAACTACTAAGGAAACATATCTCTCTTCACTTGGAATCCTTCAACTTTTTGTCAGTGAGGCAACATGGCTTCAGAGAAGGAAGATCAACAGTAACAAACTTATTAGAATTTTATGATGAGGTAAGCCAAATCTTACAGGAAAGAGAGGGTTGGGCAGATTGCATATTCCTAGACTTCCAGAAAGCGTTTGACACTGTTCCACATGGGAGACTTATTAGGAAGCTGCAATCAATGGCTAGAATAGGTGGAAATGTCTTGGAATGGATAAAAACTTACTTAGAAGGAAGGGAACAGAGGGTTAGAGTAAAACACTCAGTGTCTGAATGGAGAAGAGTTAGTAGTGGAGTTCCACAGGGTTCAGTTTTAGGGCCACTTTTGTTCCTTGTATATGTAAATGACCTACCAGAGTCTGTAAATTCATTCATGAATATGTTTGCAGATGATGCAAAGATTGTGAAGAAAGTAAAAAACGAGAACAATGGTAGAGAACTTCAGGAGGATCTAAATAATCTGCATGAGTGGTCAGAAAAGTGGCTAATGAAATTCAGTACCTCAAAATGTAAGGTAATGAGAATGGGTACAAGTGCAAGAAGGCCCAAGCTTGACTACTCGGTGGCTGGAGTACAGCTTCAGGAGACAGAAAATGAGAGAGATCTAGGAGTAAACATATTGGCAGATTTGTCTCCAGAAATACATATAAATGGCGTAGTAAGGGCAGCATATGCATTCTTATCAAATGTAAGGGTAGCCTTCAGGCACATGGACAAGGAAATGTTCAGAAATATTTATGTAACCTATGTGAGGCCAAAACTCGAATATGCAGCCCCCTTTTGGAATCCGCACTTGAAAAAGCACATAGCTAAGCTTGAAAAAGTTCAAAGACATGCCACGAAACTGGTGCCAGAAATACGCAATCTCGGTTATGATGAGAGGCTGAGGGAATTAGACTTGCCATCACTCGAAGCTAGAAGAGTAAGGGGGGATATGGTGACAGTCTTTAAATTCCTTCATGGTTATGATAGAGTGGATAGGGATCGATATTTCGATATGGCTGGCTCTAGAACTAGAGGTCATAGTTTGAAGCTTCGGAAGAAAACTTGTTTGCAGGATGTAAGGAAATACTTTTTCAGTGTAAGAGTAGTTGATAATTGGAATTCGCTAAGCGAGGAGGTAGTTAATGCTACCTCAATCCATAGTTTTAAGGACAGGTATGATAAGTATCACTAAGTCTAAAAATGGAACCGATCAGGAGACGGGAAGATACGAGCTTTGGGCTCTTTCCCGTAAACACAATTAGGTAATCACAATTAGGTAATCACACACACATGCACACACACTCACGTATACACACAAACATGCACACACACACACACACACACACACTCACGTACACTCGCACACACACACACACACAAACATACACGCACTTTACATCCAGATATATTCACAAGAATGGTGATAACAGATATGACTGAAAATTAAGTAAGGTTGGGCAAAAAGAAATTCGCAAGAGTAGCTGGTAAGAATAGGGAATCAAGGGAGAGGAATATGCAGAGGCAACTACAGTTGATAGTGTCTTAAGCACATTCATGGATAGTTAAAAGCACTTTTTCATGTTGTGTACAACAACCCGTTCATCATCAGGCCTTGAAACAAGAGATTCCTTCGATAACTTTTGTTGTTGTTCCGGTTTTACGTCACGGACTCCCTTTTCTACTAAGGGTTAGACTACTTTTCGATTTTTCTCTGCTCTTATTTTATTTCTCTAATCTGTCAAAGGTAAAGATGGTGTCTCCTTTAGTAACAATATACTGTATTTTCGTCTGGCTTTATCATGGTTCTTGCCCAAGAAGTTTTAACCCAATGATAGTAAGTATATAATTACTACTACTACTACTACTCCTACTACTACTACTACTACTACTACTACTACTACTACTAATAATAATAATAATAATAATAATAATAATAATAATAATAATAATAATAATAATAATAATAATAATAATAATAATAACATGACAGTGATATGTAGGGAAAACTGAGTCGAAAGCAAGAGAAAAATAAAATTAAGATCTTTAGTAGACCTTGAACAATAAAATGAAAAGAAAATGAGACAGTAATGAATATACCAGTAAGGGACCATAACAGTGTTGATGAGTCTCTCTGTTGAATCAGGCTCCCCTCCCCCCAAGCAACCCAATCCTGTTTGCTGGACCTGGTTTGAAGAAGCTTTGACCTACTCTTATATCACCTGGTGAGGAGCGGCCGCTTCACACCGAGCAACGTTTGTTGCCGGCAGCGAATAACTGGGATCTGTTGAGGGGGGTAAAATTATAGAGGTGGGCTGCTGTGGGAAGGAAAGCATGAGGAGTACGAGACCAGAGAATTGTCGAGCTCTGGATTGGATTCGGTTTTACGTCACGAACTCCCTTTTCTACTAAGGGCTAGGACGGTTGCCTTCTTGCGAAGAACTTGTTTTGGCAGTTGTAATCGTTACCCTGAATATATACCCTTACTAACCTCGGTCCGTGACGGGGCGCGAACCCTCGACTTGCCGCCTCAGAGTCGAGGATACTACCATTTTGCCACAGAGACTACAAGAGAATTATCGAGCTCTGAGGATACGAAAATGATTATATTGAGCAAAAAAGTTTCTGGAAAAAGAAACAATAGTTTCAACCCTACATAAGATCTAGCGTGAGAAAAGGGAGAAGTTTTGGAAGAATACAACAAATTGTGTTGGTTGATTATCGTACTTGACTGTGGTATGAAGGCAGACAGGTGCAATAATTTCACACGAAACAGTATTCCCTGTGACACAGGCACAACATCTGGTAGCACACCATAAAACAATAAATATGCCAATTAA